>OY728157.1:180230802-180422751 GCA_963277665.1 Viscum album
TTTAGTGTTTTAAAACACATAAACGTGTGTGTAACAGTAAAAACAATAGAAAATGATCATAGATTGACATGAAATTGTGGTCAAATGACCATTGAGATATTTTTTATGTGTACTCATAGAAAACACATCAATCTGACATTTGGTGTGGTCATAATGACTTGGTAAAAATTTAATAAATGTACTAAAGCCTTTAATAATATGTTTTGGTGGGTTAAATCTTGAAAAATGTTATCATATTACCATTAAATCAAAATATAATTACCGTAGACTGATTTTTGAAATGTAGGAACCAACAACACATCATTCCGGGTTACGATTTTCTATAGATTCCCATGAATTTTTTTTACTGTTTTTAAAACACATAAACATGTGTTTAAGGAACAGACACAAACAAAACAACCTCATATTGGTGTGAATTCATGGTAAAGCCAGGATTTAGTTATTTTTGACATGTAAATAAATAGAACACATCAACTCAACATCCACTATGATTGGAATGACTTAGTAAATAGTTATTAAAGGTATTGATGCCTTTAAAAATGTGTGTCATAGGGTCAAAACCAAATAAAAATAATCAAATTTCCATTAATCATAAAAAATACCATAAATTTATGTTTGAAATGTTGTAAATGATCTCACGTCATTTTGAGTCATAGTTTTTTTGGGATTACCATAAATGCATTTATAATGTTCTAATACACATAAACATGCGTGTAATGGTAAAAACCATAGAACACTCAATAGATTGACATGAAATCCTGGTGAAATAACTATTAAGTTATTTTTTATTTATGTGTAGACAAAACGTCAATCTCTTGTGATGTGTTGATAGAATCACTTGGTAAATAGTTTTTAAAGGTCCTAAAGCCTTTAAAACCTATGTTAGGGTGTCAAATCTAGGAAAACGACATTAGATTAAAATTAAATAATATAATAATGATCATATATTATGTTTTGAAATTTATTAACTGACAAAAATTCATTCCAAGTATTGTTTTTCCTAGGGTGCATATAAATGGGGTTTTAGTGTTTTAAAATACATAAACATGCCTGTAATGGTCAAAATCATAGAAAAAGACTCATATTGAAAAAGAAATCATTGGAAAACAATTTTTTATTTATTCATTTTGTGTATGTGTAGAAAAAATATCAATCTTATGTGTGTTGTGTTCAGAATGGCTCAGTAAACAGTTTTTAAAGGTTCAAAATCTTTTAAAAACATGTTTTGAGGGATTTATACTCAGAAAAAATCATCAGATTAACATAAAATTAGAGTAAAAAAAGATTGTAGATTAATTTTTGAAATGTAGAAACTGACTTCTTATCATTCTGAGTTACAGTATGTCTGAGATTCCTATAAATGTGTTTTTAGTGTTTTAAAACACTAAAATGTTTGTATGAAAGTAAAAAACATACTAAAAACCCATAGATTGATGTTAAATCATGGTACAACCATTGTGGAGTTGTTTTTGACAAGTATGTGTAGAAAACCTGTTAATATGACATACGGTGTGCTCGGAATGACATGGTAAATAGTTTTTTTTATGATATTAAAGACTTTAAAAACATTTTTCAAGGGATCTAAACCCGGAGAAAGTCATCAAATTTACATGAAATAAGGGAAATATTACTATAGATTTATTTTTGAAATATAACAACTAAAATCATGTAACATGTTTCAGTTTTCCCAATATGTACGCAAACATGTTTTTAGTGTTTTAAAACACTAAAACCTGTGTGTAAAGATCAAAACCATCGAAAAAACCTCATATTTAAGTGAAATAATGTTAAAACCATCACTGAGTTATTTTCGAAATATATTACATGTTTTTATATAAAATTATTTAAAATTTATTTATTATGTATATTTCAATCACACCACTTGTTAGTTTAAAAAATAATTATATTGTAATATATTTAGCCATTTTTAGTTTCATGTGTTGAATAATATCCTTGATAAGTAATTATATGTTTTAAAAAAACATGATATATTATTTTATATGTAAAATTTTCTTCTATTAGATTAATAAAATATAAAATTTTATGTGAAACATTCACTATATATTAACTCTCTTTTCTCTTTCTTATTTCTAGTCTTGAGTTTTTTTGTTTTAATTTTAAGGGGAATATGCTGAAAGTGGGTATAAGGTAATCTATTCTAATCAATGAAATTATTCATAAGGCATTCGTGATGGTTCTTAGGATCCATGGTATGTTTAAATTTTATCAATTATTTTACTGTAATTATGATTGATTATGTTTAGTTATAATTTCGGTATTTTTTATTACAGTTGATAAGATGATATTGTTATATCCAATTGATGATATTATGTGGAGGCATATGGATACAACAAAGGTTATTTGGTGGACATATATTGGGAATTATTTTTGTTGGAAAATTTTTTTATGTATATATTGATGACTAATGTATGTTTTGACTAATGTTATCAGTTGATTAAGGTTATGTAGACTAAGGTTATGCTAACTGAGGGTATGATGAATGTTGATTTTTGTATGTATGACTATAGATGTATTATGTATCATGTATGTATGATTGGTTTATTATGAATTTAATTATTATTTAATTAAATGTCATATTTTTTATATTTATATTTTTTTAGTAAAAATTTAAAAATGAAGAAATATAAAGAGAAATATTTAGTGGTGGATTTTAAAAACCTCTGCTAAATAAATTGTTAAAAATAATAATTATTAGTGGTAACTATTAACTGTCACTATACATAACCAATGCAAAATATATTAGTAGTTATTAGTTTAATCTTATCTATTTTATTTTTGGGTTGTTTTTAAAAAAAATAAACGCTAAATAAAATCAAAATTGCCACTGAGTACTTAAAAAGAGACACAAACATAAACCACCACTAAATAAAAACAACTACTACAAAATGAATTTAGACTAGGAAATATGTAGAGGTGTTAGTAACCAATACTAAAACATTATCCTTTGGTTTAAACCTCCATCAGTAGAAGAAAAAAACACCACTAATGACTTCTTTTTAGTGCATTATTTCATAACCAACCTCTCATGCCATCTTTTCCACTTATTCTCTCCCCACCCTTTCTCTTTGTCTCATATTGTGATGAAAATAATACAACCATGGTTATCTCCAAAGATATCAAGAGAGATTTCTGGCATAATGGTGGATGTAGTGATGAGTTTCATCTCGAGGAAGCTCAGATGGTGATAGTACTAGGAGTGTCAACTCACATGGTGGTTGGATGGCCGCATTTAGATTGAGGATGATAAATTTGACAGGTGGTGTGTTGTCTATCAGACAAGGAATGTGTGGTATTTTAGTGTATGTGAGGCCATTATTCAATATTCAATGGGTTATGTGGCACTAGATAGGGTTTTCTATAGGGGGTGTGTGTGAGGCCTCCAAGAGAAGACCTTAAAATTAATAATAATAATAAATGAATGAATAGAGAAATATAAATAATTCTATTTGTTATTTTTTAAAAATTAAAAAACTTAGTGATTGTATAGATATAAGGGTAAACTTATTGTTGGTATGGTGTTGGTAGAAACCCATATTCTTTTCCTAATATATTTTTTATATTAATAAATATAAAAATAAGATATTATTTAAGATGAATAAAGATAATATAGATGGTGGGCGGTGTTAATTACATGTCTTCCTTGTGAATCAAGAATGGGGACGGTTGTCTGGCATCCACACACACACAATTACTCATATAAGGATTTTATATAATAATGATGATGATGATGACATTTAAAAAAAATATTATTAGGGATATTTGTTTGTGAAGAGGAGGTGCGACAAGAGGAAGGGGATCCAAACGTGAGTATTCAGCAGTCCTCTTCAATATATTTTTATTTTATTTGATAATAATAATAATAATAATAATAATATATTAATATTATCATCATCATCATCATAAAATCTTTTTTATGTATTATATTTTTCATATGACATAAAATTTATGATCAATCTAATGAATCATTACACAAATTTGAGACTAATGATTCAAGAACAATATGTGGTACCTATATTTGACTGGTGGTTCAGACCCTAAGCCCCATCACATGTAATCTCTCAGGTTTGATATTATTAAGTGTATAATATTCACCAGGAGTCTCTAATAGGCATGTAAATAGAGTATCCAGAATATTTTCCCCATTATATTACAATGGTGTGACCATTATGGATATTTTACACCATTTACAAGGTAAAATTGGAAATATTATAATTTATCTTTGTTGCAATGATAGTGGGGTTTATGCATGGTGATAATATTTTCCTCTAGGTTGAAACCCCTCCTTAAAATTTTGGTGGTGATAGGTTGTAGATTACCTCCACCATCCATAGTTTTGGTTTTAAGATCCCCCTATTATTAGTGTGTTTTTTGAAACACTAGATCCTCTACATGTGGAACAAATATCATAATTATCCCCCCCCCTCCCCACATACTCAACATGTGATAACCTATATATGTGGATTCAGTATTCCCACTTATTAAAGAGATTGAATAGGTAATGAGATCCTCCACTGGAATTGACATTCCCTAGAATGAGGTGTCTTCTAGTGAGTTGTGAGATCCTCCACATCATTTCTCTTGAGATCGCATGGGTTATTTGGACCTGATTGTTCATAGGTAGGAATAGAAGATAAGATATTTAAATATCATAATATGTAGTGTTTTATCATATGATGATCATGATTCGAAAATCAGTGACATCAACTTCATGAATTTTGGTAATGAAATAATGACAAGAAGTCTGTGCAGTATATACTTCTACTGAAATTTTTATTACTCAACAACCCAAGTGTTTCCTTTAAGATACAACACAAATTTGGAGATTATCTTCCGGATTTATGGAATTTTAGGTATTTTGATCTTCTTCATTTTCTAAAGTGGGATGACTGTCAAGGATTCGAGGAGTAATGATTGATATCATTAAAACACCCTTTTTAATTCTTGTTATAGAGGATATATAGATTATTCTATTATTTCTATTCATCCTCTTACTCTTAAAAACCATTGAATTTGAGAAAATGTGGTTTTCTAGTTTCCCTTTATGTATTAATTTTTTTACCTCTTGTACTATAAGTTGAGTTATCTTTTACTTTTTCTTCATTTTTTCATATCAATATGTCCAACTAGGTATGTTTATATTCACCCATTCATGAGAATATTCCCATATGTGCTTTGTTTATGCATATGATGTATAATTTCAATTATTATGTGGATGGATATAGAGTGATCATGTCTTATTTATATCTGATGCATGAAGATGCATGGAGGTGTGTTTTAGATCATGAATATGTATGATGGGAATGGTAATCACTATAGATAGAGTACTAATCAAGAGATTATGTAGTATAGAATAGTATTTTAGTTCCTTATCTTTCAGTGGATTGATGATCACATTGTTTTTCTTGAATTTATATGGTGATATTTGTATTCATTGTATGATGAATGAGTTTTATTATTTTAGCTTATTATATATATCCTTTTTTTATTTTTGATTACATTGTGTTTTGGAGATATATTTTTTCATGTTTTTATGGATAAGGCCTCCCATTATGTGATATATGCCTACTTTTTCCTAGTCAGTGGCCCATATCCTATTAGAGGCAGTCTTGAGGTAACAAAATTCACTTATCTCCAAGCCAGAAAGGTCCTCAATAGGTCAGTTCATGTAATCATATATATTGACTTGGTTCATTTTTTCACTTACATAGTTAATATCAATCAAAGTAACAAATGTACTTATCGTCATACGAGAGGAAAAATAAAATATTAGTTAAGCTCCAAATGAAAACATGGTCAATAATATTCCAAGTCACCCTTGGTTTTATAAGACTAAAGGGTTTTGTGAGAAATGTGACCATGTATATGGGTCTTTACGCTATTTATCTCACCAACCATAGTTATGGGGAAATTTAAATATAAAACATGCACCACCAAGATATTGAAAACATAATGTATGACTCTCTATGTGGTATAATTATTGGGTTATCTAACATAGAAAAAATATTTTTTGCATCATGGGAATATTCTATATCCTCATATAATAATCCCACTCATGCTAACCTTAATATTTCTTTATAATCTATAATATTCAATGGTGAAATTTTTTTAGGGATAACTCAAAGTTATACTTTGAGAGGTAAATTATCATTTCATTAGATAAGTATATGCCGTCAATATGAAAGAATATAGATGTATAGATTTCATATTATATAAAATTATACAATATATATTAGTAAAACCAATTAATAATTTTATCAAAACCATACATAAGTGTTTGTACTATCATATCACATTTGATTGACTACCTAATAAGCTTTGTGATTGTTTAACCGTTATATTTTTATTAAATTTATTATATCATTATGTAATTCCTATAACATCCCTACATGAACATCTAATAAAACCATCGAATTAAACTCTTTATTGAGTAACATTGTTGAAGAAATTATTTTCAAATAATAATGAGACCACGGAATTGTATTACTATTATTTAACTCTTTAATCATATTATTTAGAATTTTTTACTCCAAAACATAAAATTTTATAATATTAATAACTTTAATTGTATCATTATAACTATTTATATGTTCATTATCATTATATTTCATGGAACTCTATATATTAAACTTTTTCCTAGAAATATTTTGTCATGTAATGTCACTCTTTAAATTATTTCATTTACTGACATTCCCTAAACCTTATATGATATTAAGTTACATTCACTTTAAATTTCTTCTAATTTTTTTTATTTATTAATTTTTAACTGTTATAATAACAAACATACTCTAATTTGAGTATTTTATAGTATTTTATTTTTATAATATCATATTATTAAATAGAATATCCTTTTTAGGAAATAAAACTTGTTTCCTTAATTAGTAATATTTAATAAAAAACCTTTATTTCTATATCATATATGGTACTCTATATATTAGAATCATTCTATGTTATAAAATATTATGAGTCATAAAATATCTGTAACTTATCATATTTTTCACAATGAAACTTTTTTAATAAACAATTTCTCTTATCACATATGTGAAATGAGATAATTATACACATCCTTTACCATGATTCATTTGATCTTGATATATTTTTTTAAATTAAAATAAAAAACACTCGGTTTCACTACATGAATGAAAACTACAATCCCCGTCAACAATTTACTTGATTCTTAAGTCCTCTATAATTATAAAATTGTTAATTATACATTTGGAATTACATACCCTTCAAAACCAAAGAATTTATTTATATAACCTTAATACAGGAAATTGGTATTCCATGATGTTTCTAAAAACACCTTTAGATATATTATAAAAATACATCCTAATAAATCATTACTCCCCATTCCAAACAACTCCTTTTGGTTTTAACTAACATGATTTGCTATTATGAAGAAACATTGTTATACTCTCAAAATAACATTTCCTCTTTCAATTTGAACTTAAAACCACTTCCACTATATAGGTAAAATTTATTCCCAGATGTCATATAACCTAGTTCCTATTTCCAAAACACTTTGAAAAAAGTGGTTAAACATTTATTATACTCATTCATAATGTTATAGCATTTCCAATGTTCACAATAGAATGAATTTCATTTATTTAACAAGCCTTATAGGATATCACCATTACATCTATGTCACAAACATAAACAATCATTTTAATAATATGAGTGAATAATTTTATGATTCTCAAAATCATCTAGATTCATTTGTTAAACTACATCAAAAATTGTTTACTCTGAAATGGTTTACTCTAACACATGGAATTTTCCGTTCATAAAAAATCTTAATTACTTTACGAGTTCAAGAAGTTTCTAACAATATCCTTCTCATTTCACTAGGTATAATCTCAATGTTTTCTTTTATGATGATGTTTATGTATTTTATCTATAATAGTAGCTTTTATTATATGAGTTTCAAGTCTTACATTCATTTAATAAAGGATTTTATTATATGTTATCCCACTAAAATGTTTCCCAATTTTAAACTTTTCATATCTATTAGTGATCCAAGATCGATATTTCATCATGAAATAAAATGATTATGTATGTAAATAGGAAATGACTATATCTCATAGAAAAACATGTCAAACATATTATATATTAAACTCAGATAGATGAGTGTACCACTATTTTTCTGATCCATCATATGTATTATATCAACCTGATTCCTATGATATTCTGATAATTTGGTGTTTCCCATATATGTGTAATACAAAGGATAGACCAATAATATGGAAAATAATTTTTATGGTCATGTTAATAAATTCTTTCCTTGCATGAGATAATTCAACGGAACCTAACTATTATGGTCACTCATAATTAATTATGAATTTCTTGAGAAGTATTTACATTAGAATGAATCTAACACTATATATTTTTAATGGGGATTTAATCTACCCAACTTATCTCATGTATGCAATAATCTAATGATTTATTTTTTAATACTATTCTTATCACCAAATCAATATATTCAAGAATTTTTAATCTGTAACTCTTTATAAAGATCTCATCTTGTGTTGCTAACTTGAATGAAAATACTACTATATTCATGAATATCAAAATACATATCACATATAATGTTTATAAACTCATTTAATATAATGTTTTATAATCATATGAAATTTACACTCCAAAAATGAGTATGCCTGGATCCATAGATATCCAACCCCCAATTTTCTTGACACGAAATAAGTATTTAGGCCAGCGATTCATCCTGTCACATCCTGATTTGATATATGTTCTATTTTGGGTTTTTCGGTTGGTTACTTTTTGGGTTTGGGATGTTTTGGTTGGTTTTCATATCCTTAAAAATATTTTTGTGATTTCTTTGTGTAATATGGGATAGACCATGCAGTGGTCCAAGTAATAATTATCCTGGGAATCTATTGCGTACTATAGGTTGGTCCAACATGACCAAGGTAATTCATGGATCACAAGGAGTCCTCATGTGCACTATGAACAGTTTAGCTCCACCATGTCTTGGTTTTGTGTGTGGTGAGTATAAAATATCCAATGTTTCTTCACTACACCATGGTTAGTTTTGATGTTGGGCACCTTAGTGTGTCATGATTGAGATCATTGTGACCATGGTGAACACCCACAATGTAATGGTGTAATTGGTTTTATAAAAATCAATGGAAAAATAACCCGCCTTATATTCTAGGGGAGGTTACACCCATTGATTATAGAACACATAGTCATTAATGGAGTTTGATTAATTCATTTTTGAAATAATTTCTCTCTCCTAAACATCACATATTCATTTTCTGGGTTCTCAATTCAACTATTTCTAAGAGAGTTTGATGGTATTTCATTACTTGTTCTAATTCATTAGGAAATATAATTATTTAATGTTTTTATTATATTGAAGTTATTTATGTGTTATTGGTCTAGTGGTATGTAGTTAATATTTCCCATTGCTAATCTAGATAACATTTAATTGGAGATTTAGGACTTGAGTTTGTAGATCTATGACTCTTTTATATCTCCCTAATTATCTCTCTCACTCACTCACTCACACTCTCTCTCTCTCACTTGTGGATCCCTTGATCATTAAATATTATAAATTTATTTCATGTAGGTGTTTGTATGAATATTATTTTTCTATGAAACCTTATTTCTTCTGCATTTTAAAATTAAATTAAAATTATTGAAGGCATGGTTTAATTTTTTAAAAAAAATATGTGGTTTGGATATATGTATGAAATTTAATTCCCCCTTAGTTTGCTGATAAAAATTTATTTCAAATACTTTTTATCTGATCAAAAGTTATTTTAAAGAATAGTATGTGAAATTGAATTGTCTCCTTGTGTTGGTTCAAAATATTGATTTTTTTGAATTGATCAGTCTCGGCATAGGCAGATCACATGGGAGCCTAGGGTACTTATATTGGGGTAGTCTTGAGACATGCATTCTAGGAATGGTTTTTTTATACCATTGATATATGGTTAAAAATATAATGGAATTTTGGATTTGAAGACACTTTCAGGTTGTTCACTTATTGGGGGTGTTCTTCCACCCTTACTCCCTTTGATTTAGGGAATTTTACATAAATTGGTCATGAATTCTCATCGATGTGTAAGGATCCAAGATATCCTCATATAAAACTACACTAGGATAAGTTTTCATGTTTCTACTCATTGATGAAAATTTATATGGTTTTATTTTAAATTAGTTGGATTTATTTGAAATTTTATTTGATGTAAAAAAGGATCAATGCAAAATTACTTTTTATATTTATTCTTTGTAAAACATTTATGATATATTTTGAAATTAGTTTATTTCCATGTTTTATCATAAACTATTGAAAGCAATTTTTATTTCCTGGGTTTTTCATAAAACAACCACAATTGGTTTTTTTATAAATAATTATTATGGAACACTTGGTGGGATCCCATTAGTGTTATTTTTCTCATAGTACATACATACCATTTGGTGTTTGAATATCTTGTTTTATCAAATATAGGTAAAACTAAGGTGTTGTATAGAGGTCTTAGGAATCCATGTAATGGGGTGTAAAATTTTGGTGGTGAAATGTTAAGATATTTTCCCTCATTTAACACGGAGATGAGTTTTTGTTGGTCTTAGCTACCTTGACATTCATTTTTTTGGTTTGGAACTTATATTCCCTTGTCATTTTTTTCTTTTTTCAATATGAATGTTTATTGGAATGTTGTATTTATTATATAAATTCCAAATTTTTCAGTTTAATATTGGATAATTCATTTCTAAGAGTAGTTATTGGTTACTAAAATATTTTCACCAGATTCTGGAGAAAAGGAACACCATTTGGGCCATACCACTGGTGAACTCATGTGTATGATTCAGGGGTGACCCTGATTGGTTCATGAAAAATTCATTTCAATGTAGGTTTTTTTCTTGATCATTATGTATGGAGAACTACCGCCTCACTAAATAATGATTCTTAATTTATCCTTTATCACCTCTCATAGTAGACATTATGATAGAAAATCTATTTATATATTTTATAAATTATATTTATTACTAATTTAATCTTATTTAACCATTTTTAAACACATATCTTTATAACTTGCATTTTTGGTAAATATGCTAATTTCATTTAAGGATGTGTGGACTACCGCCCCCTCGAAGTGATGTGATTCATTCACACAATACATATAATGTATTAGGAATTGGTTTAGTGAAATTATATGATATATATGATAAAATAATTATAATTTAAGTATAATACATAAATATACATATATTTTATTTAATTACTTTCTTTCAATATGTCAATAAATTGAAACAATCATTCATTCGTACGTATAGTCTACTGTCTCTATAAATGGTGTATTCCATTTCATAGTTATATATTTTATAGATTATTATATATATATATATGGAGTATAAATGTTATTTATATCATGTTTTAAATTCATGAAATCTTGATATATGTATAATGACAAAAGATACAATAAATTAAGACACATGCGAAATACAAAGCGAATACTACCTAAAGTGAATCCTTAATATATAAATGTTCATAAGTGGGTAATATAAAGTCATAATAAAACCACATATAATATTAGATATAATAGTATGGCTCTATGATAGATTTATAATAAATTTTTTTTACTATACGATAGTTTTGTATGAGTACGATGAGAGTCAAGACACAAGTTAAGAGGATTTCGTCTCACATTTTATTTCCCTAAGATACATGCCTTAATCATCACTCATTTCATTTTTTTGGGTGTTTATCATGCCCATGGATGTATTCGATGATTATTATTATTTAATTTAATGAAATTTACCTATTAATTTAATGTTTTTTCTATCATAGGGACTATATCGAAAAAGTTACCAAATCGGTAGAGTGATTTTCTCTCAATCTTCCTTCTTTGGGACACATTCCATGTTATGAACCAATATTATTTCATGAGGTGTATGTAATGCATTTGAAATTTTATATCATGAATATACTTATTTTATTGATATTATCATATTAATTTAATGTTTTTATTTCCATCTTTTGGGATCTAAGGTTTCCAAATTGGTAATGGTTTATGGCTACAATCTCACCATTTATTGAGATTGTTTATGATTATACTCCCACTAATGAAATATTAGATCCAAATAACCTGATTTATATTACCCTATTTTTATTCGTGTTATATAAATTTAAAAGTAAATTTTTTTACACTTTTTTACATAATATGGTTAATAATGTGTTTTTAAGAAACTATGACATTACCTCTACCTTCGGTCGGAAATAGGTGTTCCTTCAAAACCATGTTTTTAAGAATATTATAATATTATAAAATAATTAAAATACATTATTACCATTTTCCTTTCACAAATGTTTTTAAATGAATATTATTATTTCTTTCCAATCATATGATTCTTTTAAAAAAATTACCATGAAAAAGGAATGTTTTCTTTACATAGTACCACATGTATGGATTTACCCACCGTCATTTCTACAAAGCTTCCTTTACATGTTTAAAAGGATAATTTTTAATAATTGTTTTTAAAGTAATTTTCAATGAAATGGTTTCAAAATATTTTCAATCATATTTTACAGGTTTTCAAGGAAAATGGTTTTCCAAATTTTTTCAATCGTTGTTATATGTTTTCAAAATATTTTAAAATAAACGGGTTTCCAAACATTTTGAAGATTACTTTATAATCTTTAAGGAAAATGTTTTTCAAAAAAATTCTTGATTATTTTATAAATAGTCTACGGAAATGGTTTTCAAAATTATTTAAACCCTCCATTCTATGTTTTAAATTCATTTTAGAATAAAATGGTTTTCTAAATGTTTTATGTTATAAAAATAATTTTCAAAGAAGAAAGGATATTTTAACCAAGAAATTTTTTCCAAATAACTTTCCAAGTTATTTTCCATCTAATATTATACCCTTTTATGTTACTCATTACCTTCTAGAAAATTATCTGAAGGTTCCATTCATTTACTTTCTTGAATGGTTTATTTTTTGATGGAATGATTAATAAATAATCCATTTCACTTCCATGGGTTATATGATTTTGAAACCCACACATTTTAATGGTTTACACTTTAATGAGATTATTATGAAACTTATGCCTTTTCCAAAGGTTATTATGTGATGAAATGTTAATGATACCCATTTTTTCATGGTTTTTTATAAGATTTTTATAAAACCCATCTATTTTTTCGAGTCATGATATGATAAATGTTTTAACTATCTAGTGGTACATATATGAAGGATTTTATTATGAGATGGTTGGGACATATATATCCCTCCAATTAATTGGGTAAAAATGGATGAATCATGAGTATAAATGTTGTGTGTGAACATGATTAAATGTTCACAATGTTATTAATAGACCTCGTTTCATGTTTATAAGTTTATTTTTGAACCTTATTACATATTCATAATGTTATGCATTCACTAGGTTTCATGTCTATCATTTCATGCATGAACCTGATTAAATTTTCACAATGTTATGTGTGAACTTGGTGGAATTTTCAAAACATTGTTCCTTGACCTGGTTTCATGTCCATAAGTCTATGAGAGGGCTATATTTCATATCCTTAAATTAATGTGTGAACCTTTTCCTAGTTATATATGTTTACAATGTTATACATTGTTGTGTATACCATAATATCATGTCTTATTCATTTGTTACACTTCCATGGATTATGATATTTATTTCCATATGATTCATGTCTTATGAACTACCAATATTTATGTTGTGTCTCATGATTATGATCTTTGATATATAGGGTATGATCTTCAAATGTTATTTCCATATTCTCATACCCTTGTGTTCATGTTATGCTTATGGATTTCCCTTATTTACACTTACTGAGCATTAAATATCACCTATTATGATTCTTTTCCCCATGTTATGAAGGAAAATTTTTGTTAGAAGTACTATAGGGGAATATCTTTACTAGAGAAATTGAATATCTTTCACCAAGTTACAATATATTATTACATGTTTCTAAAGACACTAAACTATTATGGTCCCCAGGCATGTAATTTTTTAATATGCTGAATATTCATAAAAATGATGTAATATCCACGTATGTTAAGCCTGGGTCACTATAGTTAATATCAAAGTAATGGTTTAGCCAGAAATTGTGATCTTGAACGAGAAAACATTAGTGATAACCCAAAGAAATGCCTAATAATAAGTTTAAGTATAAGGAAAAGTATAGGAAAATGTACTAAAATTTTGGTGAATGAAAGGGTGAGTGGTTTCATAGAAATATATCCATGTCTAGATACTAAAATTGAATATCCAAATATGTACCTAGGTGAAATAACTCCAATAACATGTTCCAAGAATAACTCGGGGTAATTTAGTACATAAAAATGGGACTTTCTACACACCTGGTTTGACACTCTTGGGGGATATGATTTTGGAATTCAAAAACTATTCATGAAACATAATGAAGGATTTAAATATAATTTGGTTATGAATAACCTAGAATTAACCTAAGGTGTTGTAGATTAAGGATGGTGTCATGATTTATACATCATATGAGTAATCCTTTTTTTGGAATATGTGGTTTTTACTATGATAAATAATGCTCACACTATGCTTCTAGTTTTAGTCAGTGGAGTGAATCAGAAGGAATTAGATTAATGTTGAATGTGATGAAAAATTTTCAAATGAGTAGTAAAGTGGGATGGTTACTAGAGTGAAAGATGTTGTGATTATGCCAAATGCGTTTTCATGGAATGTGATTAACAACGTGTACCTTAACCAACTCTCATACTCACCATGGAGAAGAAGAAAGGAGTTCACTGAGAGTTCGAGTAATAGAAAATGTAGATAAATAATATTAGGTTTCCTTTGTGTCAAGAATGTGGAAATAATCACCTAATTTAGTGTCTTAGAGTAATAATAAGATGTTTTGGCTCTAGAAAAGAAGGACATGATGCAAGTTACTGTAAGGGAAAAATAAAGAATTCAGTTAATGAAATTAATGATAATATTGGCCCCCTCATTGAATGTTAAGTGTTTTAATTGTGTAATAAATGGTCTTTATGAAACTCAATGTCCCATGTGTAAATCTCCTAAAAATAATAAAAAAGGTGGTGTGAGTAATGGATATATTACTGCAGATGATGAGACTACAACTAAAATGTGAAACAAAATAGGTATTAAGTAATTAGATGAGGTATCATGCTTATGTATTATGAATTAAGTGGAATAATTGAGGTTTTTATGTATTTAAGATTTAGGAAATATGTTATATGAATGGTGAAATAAATAAGGATTGTTTGGTTTATGTTTTTTCTGTTAATTGATTTACAAGAATACGTTGAATTAATCTGATGGAATAAGAAAGTGACTTAATGGCAAGGTGATATCCATGGAAAACACATAATTAAGATAAAGTTAACCATTAATATGTTCCTTAAGTTAAAATAATTTTTTGGATAAATATATATTCGATATAAGTAAATTAGACGGTATTGATTACCTTGGAACTAATTAAGGTCATGTTAACAAGTAGTTTATGTTGTCATGGATGAAGTTTAAAATTCATTGATTTATGGATTCTAGTAATATATTAAATAAGGAAGCATACATATTTTCTAAAAGTATTTATGGTAATTAATGTTATTAACATGTTTCAAGATAATAAATTATGAGTGTATTCACATGTTTGGAATGTTACAATGAAAAGATATTTTGTGATATATGGTGGATCAATGTTAAGTTTATTTCATGACTTTATTTCTAATGTTTTGGAGTTTCAAATTTTAGGAGGTTTATAAGGTTAATTATTAATGAAAAGTTTAAGTTAATATTTGAAGGAAGTATTTATGTATTGAGACTCCATTGAGAACCTTGGTTAAAAAGTAATTTTGTGATTAAACTTATTTCAAGGATGTCTATCATATCTATTTTTGAAATTATATTTGTGTGGTTTTACAAAATTATATATTGTATTTTAGGTGATAACCAGCCATGTTCAGTATGGTCATGACTCGTGAACCCGTGACTAAAGGATGGTAAGGGTTTCACACCTACAACTAGCCTACATGGTATCCTGGTTAATGTAAAATTATTTTTGATAAATAATTATTTAATAGGAAACAGTAGTGTTGCTTTTTATGTTCATTGAATAATGTATTAACCATATTTTTTTATTTTTTGTTAGAGAAAAATATTTATAATTTTAATTTTTTTGCAGGCCTTAAGATCTGCTAAAAGTGTATTTTAGTGCCTTGGGCATTAAATTTAATTTTTGGACATCCGTTTCTTGAAATAATTGATGAATTATAAATCTATAAATTCCCAACCAAAGAACGAATTTTTTTATAGACAAATAATAAGTAAGAATATATATTTACATTCTTGGTCAGTAAAATAATTACTCAAATATATGATAATTATCAAAAATATGTATTTTCTTAATACCCTTATTTTTGTTAACTCGATGGCCTTTAAAGTCATCATATATTTATGAATTTGAGACTCTCAACTTTTCATTTATCATTAACATGTTTGTGATTGATGAAATCAATCACTTACTAGGAATATTTATTCTTTTCCACCAATTATATGTTTATAATTTCCACCTATGTTCTCCTATGTAGAACCCTCATTATATGTTATATTGGGAAACTTTTATGTTTCCTACATTACATTTTTAAAGGATGTTTTATGATCTAGGTTTAAGAAGTTGTTTTATATGAAAGGAACATTCAAATACTAAACCTTTGATAACCTGTATAAATTTTGAGGGAGAAATTTATTTTAAAGGGTGGTAGAATGTAAACCTTTAGATTTAGTGAATTATTATTTTTGAATTAATTTAATCTTTTTGATATTTTTTTCATTTCAAACAACACTAAATATAGTATATTTTATATTAAATAAATATGCATGTCTTGTTCAATATGAAACAACAAGTTAATCATGCACTAAACACAACATAAATTCTATATCTCTCAATATGTAACACTGAGGGTATCTTACGTTTCATGCAAGACTATCTTTTCTCTATGGCTTACTTCACATGAAAAACCGAGTGTTACAGAGAAATAGTTCATTATTAAAATATTATTATTTAATAGTATATAACATGGACATTAAATTTAATATTATAGGATTAAATAACATATTAAAATATATAGTTTAATTCATTGGTTACCTAATAATTAGAAAATAATATAGAAACCAAATGAATATAAAGGGGATCCATTTATAAAAGTCTGTTTTTATGTAAAAAAAGTCAATTTATATTAAAACATTAAATTAATTTTTAATATTGAATGATATTAATTAAATATATATGTTACATATTCAAAAAATTATTTTTTTATAATCATCCAATATATTTGACAGATATAATATTCGAACAGACCTAATTTTCTGCATAAAAGGCTATATTTTTATAAAGGTAGTTTAATTGCCTTTTAATGGTGAGTCAATTTTAAATCCAGTTTTGGAATTTTTATAGATTTAATATGTAAAACTAAAATTCACATTTTGAATATAAACACAGAAATTATGTTAGGATAAATTTTTGGGATTTTTCTATAAGGTTTTATTTTTTAATTAATAGATAAAAATACTGAATTTTAATTCAAAACGTAATTTTAATATAATTAATTTATAAGGTTAAAATATATTTCAAATTGGTTTGAAAGTTTAATTATATAATAATTTTATAAACTAATTAAATTTAAGTTATTTTAATCAAATTAACTTTGAAATTTGGTATAATAACTTAGAAAACGTTTGGACGTTTTTACATTAAAAATTCGCAGTGTCATTCCTTCAGCGGGATTATTTTTGAATTAATTTTTACGAATTCTCAGATTAGAATTTATAAAATGGATTCAATATTTGGAAATAGAATAATTTATATTATCTAATACATATGAAATTTATTACCAAAAATATTATCAAATGTGATCAAAATTAATTACAATGATTAAGAGAAAAATTAGGTTAACAAAGTACTAAACCTTAAGTTTTTGAACCAAAAATACCTAGAAACTTGTCCAAAAAGAATTTAATGGCCATAATTATGATATTTACAATTAATTATGGAGTAGTTTTGTTTATTATGACTTTTTTAGGTAGAAAAGTGGGTACACCTAACTCATTTTCAAATATGCCATGTGGGTCATTTCCCTTAACTATAAAAGGCAACCACTGCTACCTCATCATCACACCTTTAAATACACTTATTTTAGGCCAATATCTTCATAATACACTTTCCAACATATGTAACATACTCATAGAAGCCTCCCTTTGGGAAAAAATAAATCTGGGGAATCCTTTTGGCACAAACTAGAAGAAGTTACCCGATTAAGAGGTGACGTCTTCTCACAAGCTTTTTTCTATTACATTCTTTCTCCACCCCCTCAACTCTTATTAATATTTTCCTGTATCAAAACAAAAGTTTCATAAATATACTGTTATTTTTTATTATAAGTGTTAAACCTACACTTACAAACACATCCATCTTATGGGTAACGATCATAATGTTTATGTGTACGACAAACTACCGACTCATTAAACGATGGTTGTTCATTTTTTCTTTTACCACCTCTCGTGGGGGATTTTATGATGGAAACTATTTTTATATATGTTATATATTATATTTATTATTTATTTATTATTATTTAAGATTTATTAAACACAAATATTTATTCATTTTATTTTGTGTAAATATAAGAATTTCGTTTGAGGAAATGTAGACTACTACCCCCTCAAAGCGTTGCGATTCGTTCACACACTACACTGAATGTGTTAATAATGGTTTTAGAAAAATAATAAACTATATATGATATATTCATACTAATTAAATTATAATATATACATATATACATATATTTTATTTACTTAAATTTTTCAATACGTCAATAAAAAAAGAAACGTTCATTCGTATATATGGCAACCATCTCCATGAATAGTGTATTCCATTTCATACTTCTATATTATATAGATTATTATAATACAAATATACATAATATAAATTATATTTATATAATTATTTAAAATTTTAAAATCGTGGAATAATTATAAGTAAAAAAGCTACAACAAATAAGGACACTTGCGAAAAACAAAGCAAATATTACCCGAAGTAAAACCATAACATAGAAATGTTAATAAGCAAGGTAATATAAAGTCATAATAAAATAATATACATTATTTGATATATGAATATTGTTCTATTATATATTTATAATAAACATGCATTTATTATCCATGTGATTTTTATGAGTACGATGAGAGTGAAGACACAAGGTAAAGGGATTTCATCTAACTTTTTATTTTCATGAGATACATGCCTTAATCATCACTCATTTCATTTGTGTATTGTGTATACTTACCATGGATATATTATATTATTATTATAATTTAATTTATGGGTATTTAAATATCTATTTAATGATCTTTCTATCATGGGGTCTATTTTATAATATTTACCCAATCAGTAGAGTGATTTTTTTCTCAATTTTCCTTCTTTGAGACACATTCCCTATTATGCATCGATATTTTTCCATGAGGTGTATATAATTCCTTTCACATATTAGATCATGAATCTCCTTGTTTTCATGATATTTTATGCTTCATTTAATGTTATTCATTACATTTTTTTGTGATATATGGTTACTAAATTGGAAACAGTTTATAGCTACAATCTCTCCATTTACAGAGATAGTTTATTATTATACTCCCATTGATGAAATATTATGATCCATATCTAAAGAACTCTTATGATTTTTCTTATCCTCTATTTTTTCATTTTATATCAAAGTAATGGTACCATTTTTCAACTCTTTATTACATAATATGGTAAAGATAGTTTTTTTTATGAACGTCTGACTTTATGTCTCCCTTCGGTCGAAAATCTATGTTCCTTAAAAACCATGTTTTCAAAAAAGGTTTCCCAGAATATTATGTTGTTATATAATAATTAAAATACATTTTTATCCATTTTTTCTTTTACTAGTATTTTAAAATGAATATTCTTTTCACTTTCTGATCAATTCATTTTTTCTATCCTTTTTACTATAAAAAACGAATGTTATTTTTTCCCTTATACGACATATATGGATTTACCCACCATCATTTCTTTCAATCATCCTCTGAATGTTTAAGAGGATAATTTTTAAGAAAAAGTTTTTTTTAAAGCAATTTTAATAGAAATGTTTTTCAAAAAATATCAATAATATTTTATAAGTATTCAAGGAAAATGGTTTTCAAACCATTTTCAAGCCTTTTTAAAAGTTTTCATAGTATTTTCAAAGAATTGGTTTCCAAAATGTTTTCAAGATTAGTTTATATGTTTTCAAGGGAATTGTTTTTCAAAAGAAGTCTGGATTGTTTTATAAAATTTCAATGGAAAAGGTTTTCAAAATTATTTAATTCCATCATTCTTTGTTTTCAATTCATTTTTTAAGAAAATGGTTTTCTAAAGGATCTATGTTTTAAAAAGACTTTTCAAAGATGGAAGGATATTTTCATCAAAAAATGTTTCCAAAATATATTTTAGATTTATTTTACATCTAATATGAAATCCATTTATATATCTTATAACCTTATAATAAATTATCCAAAGGATCCATTCATATCCTTTATTTATTGTTTTTTGTTTTTATTGAATGATTCTTATTACATCCATTTCGATTCCACGGGTTAATTTTTTTTTGAAACCCCCTATTTTTAACTGCTTATGCATTGATGAAATGATTATGAAACATATATTATTTCCATAGTTTATGATGTGATTAAATTTTAATTATACTCCTTTAATTTCATGGGTTATGATAGGATTTTAATGAAACCCATCCATTTCTAAGAGTCATGATATGATGAAAGTTTTAATTTCCTTATGTCACATGTATGAAGGATTTTATTATTAGATGGGTGGGAATTATATCTCCCTCTAATTAATTGGGTAATGATGGATGAATCATGAGTATAAATGTTATGCATGAACCCAATTACATGTCCACAATGTTATGAATAGACCTGGTTTCATGTCCATAAGTTTTTACGTGAACCAAATTACATGTTCATAATGTTATGCATGGATCTGGTTTCATGTCGACAAGTTTATGCATAATCCTAGTTACATGTTCACAATGTTATGCATGATCCTAATAGCTTGGTCACAATATTATGTGAGGACCTAGTTGAATGTCCTTAATTTAGTGAGAGTGAATAATTTTATTTCCTTAACATAATGTGTGAACATATTTCTACTTATATATGTTCACAATATTATATATTAATGTGTATAATATTATTCCATGTTTTATTCATATGTTTCTCTTTTACGAATTATGATATTGATTTTCCTATGATTAGTGCCTTCTTGAAATCCAATATTTATGTCACGTCTCATGATTATGATCTGTTATATGTTGGTTATGATCATCAAATGTTATGATCACATTATCATACTCTTATGTTCATGTTATGCTTACGAATTTCCCTTATTTACCCTTAAAGAGCATTTGATCTCACCCCTTTCTTATGTTCCCTTTCCCCAGGTTATGAATGAATCTTTTTGGTAGAATTACTAGAAGGTAAGATACTTACAATATATATTGAAGATATTTCGCCATGTTAAAATATTTTTTTCCATGATTCCCATGAAACTAAACTATTATGGTCCTCAGGCATGTACTTTCGTAATATGCTGAATATTTCTAAAAATGATGTAATATCCACATATGTTAATCTTGGGTTTCTATATTGATTATTTTATGATATTATTCTATTTTTTATATATTGATTTAAATTTGATACTCATTTTCTATTCATTGATTTATTCCCACTTCAACTTTTTTATCATTGTAAGAGATTTGGTCCAAATTTAAATTGAATTGATATATATTTGTCAATATGCATCTATTAACTTTCATGTGGAGTATATACTATCCCATAGATGTATTTAACATGAATACCTATTTATTCAATATGGTTAATGTCTCAATTCTAGTTTATCGAAATTATTTGTGTCATGGATATCAATATTGTATAAACATGATATAATTTTTATATATGGTTTCTTCTTTTAAAGTTATTTAAATAAATGGGAACATATTAATGAATATGTGTTCTTTAATCATTGTGTATATTTATAGATAATTTATATTATTCATGAAATAAATTTATTATTTAATACATGAAAAATCTTTTGGACATGCATTGATGGGTGGGGTCTAGAATTATATAGCCCCTCGATGCATTAAATGTTCTCAAGAGACAAATAAGATGGCTAAATTAAATTGGTTTCTAACTGGAGTTTAAAATTTATTGTGAAATGTCTTGATAGTAGATGTATCAATATTCTTTATATCGTGACATCTAATAAATAATAATTTCCTTCATTGATAATTTATTAATTACTAATATCCACAATACTTTCAAAAAGATATTATCTTTGGATGCATTACATTCTTAGATTTTTGATGAAATGGAATTTGTTCATAGTTATTTAACATTCCATACTGATTATTCCTTATTTATTCTTAATATTCAATTTATTGATTAAATATAATGTTTGTTCAGTTATTTACCTTTCCATATTGATTATTATTTATCTATTCATAATAGTAAATTTATTAATTAAGTGGAATTTTTTTTAGTTATTTACCTTACCATATTGATTATTCCTTATCTATTCATGATAGTTGTGTTATTTAACTGGAATGTGTGTCCAATTATTTACCATACCATATTTATTATCATCCATGATATTTTTTCATTGATATTATATATGGATTCATTCAGTTATCAATTTATTAATTAAATTCTATGTGTTCTAAGAATTTTACCATGCCATATTGATTATTCCTTATCTAATCAAGAAATTAAAATTATTTAGATGTAATGTGTCTTCAGTTATTTACCATTCCATATTGATTACAATCTATGATTTTTTTCCATTGTTATTATCTCTCGATGAATTTTATTCACTGTTTATTGATTAAATGGGATCTATGTTATGATATTTACCTTTCCATATTGATCATTCCATATTTAATCATGATAGAAAAATTATTTAAATGCATTATTTTATATTTATTTACCTTTCCATGTTTATTATGAATATTGATTCATGAAATATTCATCAATACCTAAATCTTAATGAGAATCTGAGATCACCATTGTTTTGTTTCCTTTCTTAGGTATCCATGAAGTGTACTATAAATGATATACAAGGATATTCTACACAGAATAATGATATTATCAAAAAAATGTTGTAATTTTTATATTCAAATATAATATCAGAAGGATGTATATATCAATTTTACTGAGGATAATAAATTATTCCTCTATTTATGATGTGATTCCATGTATCTTTTTCTAATGTATTGAAGTAGACACTGGCTCCAGGTTATAGGGGTTGGGTTTTTATAATTGGTTTTATATGAAGTTTAATTGAAACCATGAGAACTAGATTTTAGAAAAAATAGATTATGTATCACAACACTACGACATAAATTAAGGATAATTATAGAATAACATCATCATGCTTGGTATAAGGACCCATCCTTAAAACATTACATAATCTTGAATTAAATGAATAATTTACATTGGGGATATTTTCAGGTTTAGAGTTTTAGATAATTAGGGGATAACTATTACATCTCAAAGATTACAACGCAGAAACATCTACTCAGTTTCCATTTTTTAACAAAATATAAACTCTTTAACAAAAGAGTCATGTCTAGTTCCATGTATTAGACAACATGACATTTCGTTGATTCCATCCTTGTCCGTATTCCACTTTAAGTCATGTGGGAAACATTTCAAAAACTTAGGATGAGCACAAAAAGCTCAGTAATCTTATAAAAAATGAAAGGAAACATTAACCCATAAAAAGTAAAAATTGATGAAGAACTAAATTTTAATCATAACATTCCTTTTGAAATCATAATATTTATCAATAACACATAGTAATCACAATTAATAAATTTAACTTAAGTCATACATAACATACTTACATTGTAGCTCTCATAGCTACATAGGGAGTCACATTTGGAATACCCATCATAGTATATTCCCTAAATCTATTTGGAGAAACATTCATGTTTACCTCCTTCATGTTACACAATTCATTAGAGAGATATCTTGGGCTCACCCGCCCTGGGTTTATTATAGAACCCCTCGTATACATAACAATGGTCAAGAACCATAACATAATCATAACACATAACTTAAGCAGAAATGAAAGATAACATTCCCACATTGAAATAACAATAAAACATTTCAAGATATTGAAATAATAAATCCATTCTTAAAACCCATTTTCAATTCCAAAATATGTAAAAACTGTATATAGTATTTATTTTTCATCTGAAAACATTACGTCTTGTTAAGCAAACCATAGATCCAATAATGCTCACGGTGGCAGAAAAGGTCGTTGTCACCGCTTACGTTAAAAAGGAAACATTCCTTTATTTTCGTTTAGTAAAACTATTTGTTGAGAAAAGATTCCCTTTTAATTAAATGCAAATTCAAAATTGTTTTATACACCGTATAAAATAAAGTCATGTATAAATCAAAGATTCCTCAATGAAAAAAGATTGAGACGATGTCTCATACAAAGATGGTATCCTTAAATTAAAAATAAATCAATTACATAATTATGTGTGAAAAATATAAATAAACCCAATATAAGAGGATATTGAGTTTAAAAAAATCTGAGGTCATCCACAGATATTCATAGCATGATATAATCAAGAAGTTGAGGTTTAACCCAGAGAATTGAAATTGGGTTAAGAAGTTCCCTTATAGAAATTTGACAGCCTAATATCGTCACATTAAAATTCTGAAAATTAGTTGATGAGAGATGAAAAGTTTATCAAATCACATAAAATATACATAAATAAGTATATATAAGAACATATCCCAAAATAATAAGATTTAAATTAAAAGACCTAACAAAAATAAGTCTTTTAAAAAGTGGAGGGTGAAAGGTTCCCTTACCGATTTGGGTAACTTTCGAAACGTACACCCCATGAAAGAAGATTCATACAATAAAGATGTAAATACACATAAATTAAATTATATTACACAAATAATACAATCATGGGTAGTACATACACCATAGAAATGGAAATCGTGGCAAATGTAGCATGAATCTCACGGGAATAAAAAGTGAGATAAAAACCCCTTACCTCGTTTTGATCAATCGAGTCGTATGACCAGAAGATAATAAACACCAAATGAATAACATAATACAATGAATATAAATATAATCATGATAAAATATAAGAAATGTCAGTACAAAATACACCACATGCAATAAATAAGTGGCGAATAATGGAAATCTCACATAATTAAAAGTGAGATAAGAAATCCGTTACGAAAATTTTGCAGCCTAACGGCACCACTTGAAACTTCCAAAAATGGTTTGATGAGATCAAATAGGGTATATTATCATATGAACATAAAAACTAAAGTAATAAGAATATAAAATAACATCCCCCAACATAATAAAGAGGAGCTTAAAAGAACTGACATAAAAGAGAGTACATAAAAAGAAAGAGAGAGGTAGGTTCCCTTACCTCAAGTACGACATGTATTGTTCGTTTCTTTATATTACTGAATAATAAACATTGTTCAATGTAAAATTTTTTAAGGAATTCTTTGAAATTTTATTATTCAATTCATATAACATATTATCATGTTATAATAATTAGTTACCTAGGTGAGTTCATATCATACATTTTGACGATGTTCGGTATATGAGACAAAAATAAACTTGTTAGAAAATAATTTCCCATGTAGTTATAAGTAAATCATCTCCAGAATGGTATTAATGATTTAAATATCATATATATCCAGTATATATTAATTTTATACTATTCCATAACATTTGAAGATATAAAATGAAATGCACCGTTCATGGAGACGGTAGGCCGTACGTACGCATGAACACTACTTTCATTTCTTGGTCATATTAAAGGAATTAAAACAAAATGAGACATATATATATTATAATTCCAGTATAATATATATGTTATATAGTTAACATATGTTCATTGATTACATTCTTTATAAATTCCATGTTTGGCATGAACGAGTCACATCACTTGAGGGGGTGGTAGTCCCCACTTACTCAGATGAAGTTATCGCATTTGTAAAACATGAAATGCAAAAAGGTATGTTTTAAATATAAAATATAGAAGAATAGAGTGGGAATAAAAATATTATATATCATATATAAATACAGTGACATCATAATGGACACCATGAAAGGTGTTAAAAGAAGATTGAACAATCATCGTTTCGGGAGGCAGGAATTCACCATCCACAGAAACAGTATGTTATGTAACCATTAGACAGAGGTGTGTGTAAATGTAAATCAAATACATCTCCTAAATACATCCTAGTATATTTAAGATACTGTTCTTGTAACAAAATAATGGAATAAAAAGACTTTAGGGGGTTATATAATCAAAATAAAACAAAAGGACATAAGAGAAGACATTACCTTTAAATCTGGTAACTCCCTTTGGCTTGAACCAAAATGGTTTCTTGAAGAGATTTCTACCTGAGGTAAGGCTTCTAAGATGAATAGAGGGATGTGGAGAGATACAATGAGCAGAGTTTGGTTGAGCCAAAGTCTTGAGAGGTGTGGGTAATGGGGTAGGGTCCTTTTATAAGAGGGAGGAGGGGCACTCTTGGAATGTTATAAAATGATACTTTATTATAAAATGATTTTCAGATTTTAATGGTCCCACAAAGATATATTTCTAGGATAAGATGATAAGGGTTTGACATCCACTCATCCAATAGGTTTTTGAAAAGTGTAAGGCTTATATTTTACCATATTGTTTCATTTTATTTAAATCATTCATTAGTGACGTAATCCCTGCATCATCATGGTGTCATTAATAAATTTATTAATTTAATTTCAAAAAAATTATAAACAAAATATAATGATGTAGGAAATATTTTTATCTTTCTAATGAATATTTATAGTCCAAAATATGACTTTTACAACCCCATGTAAAAAATATTTTACTAAAAAAATACATGTTTGTGACATTTTTATTTTTTACTTTATAAAAAGTTATTAATGTCAGGATCCTACACAAGTGGCTCCATGGGGTCCCAAAAAAAGACCCATGGATTGTCTTGGGCGGCCATGACTCATCCAATAAGGTTAGGACAAGTGTCAAGATATTTTTATATTTTTATAATTTCATTTTTACATTAAATTACCCTAATTACCTATAATCGCGGTTAATAAAACTCAAAACATACTATTCACCAAAAAATATTTTCATCACATTGAACCAAATTATACTTAATAATGACAGCCATGTATGTAGTATTTTTTAAATTCAATTCACAGAAGCGGTAAAATTTCATTTAAAAGGAAAATCAGTTTTTTTAACTACCACTTAGTGGTTTCACTATTCATAAACAAAACGTTTTTCGGAACAATACCAAAAATTCACCCTAAGATATATTTGATATTAAAAATTCAAAAATGATGTCAATTTGAACAAATTAAAAACATAGAAGATTCATTAATTTTTTTTATAATTAATTCCCACTGTCAAAACAAATAACGTGTTTTTAAGAAACAATATCTATCAAAAGATTTACACTTGTTTATGTCCAATTTAAAAGTGAAATTAATTCCAATGACCACCTTTGGATTAAATGGTAAAAATATATTTCAACTAAACTTTAAACCCAATTAAAAAGATAGTCTAACCATATAAATAAATTAGATTAAAAAGAGGATTCGAATTAAAATACAACATTTTCACTATTCATTAAAAAAATGAACTTTATCGGAAAAATAACAAAAATTTACACAAAGTAAATTTTGATGTCTTGATTCTAAAGAAAGATTCTATTTTGTCAAATATAACATATAAAATTTTCAAATAGTATATTTAAAAGGGTTCTTCATCAATAAGCAGTTAATCGACCTTTTAAAGAATATTAGAAGATTTTGCTTAAAATTGGATTCATTCGCGTTTTGAGCCTCTAAGATTTATTGGATAAATGTGAAAATATTTGACAAACTTATATAATCATTTTTTAGTTAGTTATTTTCATTCCCGCAATAACAATGGCTAGGTGTTAACTACCATTTAAAATAATATTATTATATTAATAGTGTGCAATGTAAGATTTCAAAGAAACTCGTTGTTGCGTGTTGGGTACGCCATCGAACATCGCATCCTCTTTAATGTAATATTGATATTTTATTCACAACTATTAATCAATATGAAAATTTCATATTCTTTATTTACCTAGGCTATTACATCCTTCCCCCCTTTTGGGAATTGCATCCTCACAATTTTAAAATTGGGCATGGAAACTTCATTGAAAGCCCCACATCGGAAAAAGAGTCATTAAAACTATCACTTTAAAAGAAAGAAAAAAAAGTAAAAAGGTCACCCGAGTTAACCCATACTAGGATTCCATGTAGGAAAACATGGATATGGAAGAGAAAACAAAGGGTCAAGTTCTGATGGAGAGTGATATAAAACAAGATTAGGATAAAGTTAACAACAATAAAATCACAAACTTGTGATGGGTTAAACGGTATTTGATTCCCCAGTAAGAAAAGTTAAAAGACAACATTTTTTTTAAGTTACTTTTAATTGAGGAATTTATTTATGAGCTTAACTAAATCATAAGGAAATATACTTACTTGTCGTGTATACTTTCATCTCTTACTAAATTTCTTACACAAACTCATATTTTCTTCAGAAGAAGAGTATTTTGATGACTTGTTCACATTAAGAGCGCATTAATCAACCTCTTGAAAATCACCTAACCCACAAAAGATGAACTATATATTTCCCATGTCTTTAGACCATAACCAAAACCAAAATTGTTATTACAATATCAGATAATACCCAAAAAGGATAATCCTTTTTAAAAAGAAATTCTACTCTTAATCTCCAAAATTTGTCAAACATTATCCAAATTTCAAAAAAGACCATTCAATAAAAAGCAATCCATAAAATTATTTAAAGTAATCCAAACTAAAATTTAAACCCAAATCTCTGAAGGATCTAATCATATAGTCTTCCAAGATAAATCATAACATTTATCTCCAAATAAGCTCAGTTTCTCTTAAATTCTCGTATTGAAAAGTAGTTATCCTAATCACATATCCTCCATGATAGGTAAATAACTTCCATAGATAACCAAAAATCAACTTTTTCTTAATTAATAAAATCATATAACTAAAAAGAATTAGTCAAACTGACTAGAGACTTCATGTAGCCCAGTGGTAGGCGATAAATTCCAGTTGCACTTTGGTTGTGGGTTTGATTCTCACGGATTCATTAGACGCGACAGGTTGTCCCACAGTCTGCATGTTCTCCCTTTTCAAAAACTATATAATTTTATAACATTCCACAAAAAATGATAAAATCATCAAAAACAACCATAAAATATTTTAACCTCATGTTTATCTCATGCCTTTCATTTTCCATCATAATGTATAGTAACCCATAATTACCTCAAAATTAAGGATCATATAAACCCTGATGGTTACCTTTAT
This sequence comes from Viscum album, assembly GCA_963277665.1. Taxonomy (NCBI): domain Eukaryota; kingdom Viridiplantae; phylum Streptophyta; class Magnoliopsida; order Santalales; family Viscaceae; genus Viscum; species Viscum album. Next base: position 180,260,325 of record OY728157.1, read on the forward strand.
AATTATTACCTGAACTTCCGCATCGAGTTGGTTCTCTCATAAATGATACATTAGAGAACTCACCAAGGTTCAAGTGGTTAATCATGACTCCTGGTAGTTGGTTTAGAATAACCACGATATTTCTCATTGAATCGCCCATTTCATCCAGTCTCTTAATCAGAGAACAACCATAGTTTCATTCAAACCCATTGTCACTTTGGTGCCTTCTAGATCCATCCATTTACTAAAACCAAAAATGTCAGTGTGAGTATATCAAAAAAATAATCATGTACTAATAAGGAAGATAATAACCAAGATATACTTATCCAAGTTATCTCAATCTCATTCTAACTTACAAAAATAACAATGACTTCATCTAATAAACTAACCATTCATCTAATAAACTAACCATTGTGGTTATATACAACTTATCAATTATGCTTAAACCACACTCTAACCTCTAAAGTTATCTAAACCAACCTTTGATACCAGCTATAAGGACCCAGCCTTAAAACATTACATAATATTTATTTAAATGAATACTACACATTGAGGATCTTTTCAGGGTTAGAGTTTTAGAGAGTTAGGACATAACTATTACATCTCAAAGATTACAAAGTAGACACATCTATTCAGTTTCCATTTTTTTCACAAAATATAAACTCTTGAACAAAAGATTCATGTCTAGTTCCATGTTGTAGACATCATGAAATTTCCTTGATTCCATCCTTGACAGTATTCCACTTTAATTACTGTGGAAAAAATTTCAAAAACTTGGGATGATCTCAAAAAGCTCAGTAAGGGTTATAACATAATGAAAGGAGACATTAACCCATAAAAAATAAAAATTGATGAAAAACTAATTTTCAATCATAACATACCTTATGAAATCATAATATTAATGAATAACACATAGTAATCAAAATTCATAAATTTAACTTAAGGCATACATAACATACTTACATTTTAGCTATCATAACTACATAGGGAGTCACATTTGGAATACCCATCACAGTATATTCCCTAAATATCTTCGGAGAAAAGTTCATGTTTACCTCCTTCATTTTACCCAATTTATTGGAGAGCTATCTCAGGATCACCTGCCCTATGTTTATCACAGAACCACCTGTATACATAACAATGGCCAATAAGCAAAACATAATCATAACACATAACTTAAGCATAAAGGAAAGATAACATTCCCACATTGTAAAAACAATGTAACATTTCAAGATATTGAAATAATAAATCCATTCTTGAAAACAATTTTCAATACCAAAATATGTAAAATGAGTATATGGTATTTATTTTTCTTTTTAAAACATTACGGCTTGTTAAAGAATCCATAGATCCAATAATACTCGCGGTGGTGGAAAAGGTCGTTGTCACCGCTTATGCTAAAAAAGAAACATTCATTTTTGTTGTTTTGTAAAACGATTTATAGAGAAAATATTCCCATTGAATGAAATGAAAATTAAAAAGGGTTTTAAACACCGTATAAAAGAAAGTCTTGTATAAATCAAAGATGCCTCAATTAAAGGAGATTGAGATGAAGTCCCGTACAAAGATGGTATCCTTAGATTAAGGATAAATCAATTACATAACTATGTGTGAAAAATATAAATACACCCAATATAATTGGATATTAATTGTAAAACAATCAAAGTTCATCCAAACATATTCATATCAGGACATAATCAAGAAGTATAGGATTAACCCAGAGAATTGAAATTGGGTCAAGAAGTTCCCTTACAAAAATTCGACAGCCTAAGGGCGTCACATTAAAATTCCGAAAATGAATTGATGAGAGATAAAAAGTGTATCTCATCACATAAAATATACACCAATAAGGATATATAAGAACATATCCCAACATAATAATATGTGAATTAAAATACCTAACAAAAACAAGTCTTTTAAAAAGAGGAGGGTGAAAGGTTCCCTCACCAATTTGGGTAAATTTCGAACCGTACACCCCATGAAAGAAGGGACATACAATGAAGATTTAAATACCCATAAATTAAAGTATATTACACAATGAATACAATCATGTTTAGTACATACACCACACAAATGGAAATTGTGGCAAATGTAGCATGAATCTCACGGGAATAAAAAGTGAGATGAAAACCCCTTACCTCATAGTAATCAATCGAGTCGTACAACCAAAAGATAATAAACACAAAATGAATAACATAATACCATGAATATAAATATAATCATGATAATATATATTAAATTTCATTACAAAATACACCACATGAAATAAATAAGTGGCAAACAATAGAAATCTCACAGAATTAAAAGTGAGATAAGAAATCCCTTATGAAAATTTGGCAGCCTGACGGCACCACATAAAACTTCCAAAAATGGATTGATGAGATGAAATAGGGTATATCATCATATGAACATAAAAATTATAGTAATAGGAATATAAAATAACATCCCCCAACATAAGAAAGAGGAGATTAAAAGAAGTGACCTAAAAGAGAGTACGTAAGGGGCTCCTCCTCGGCGCTAAGGTTTCCCTGTCGTTGCCATATCGTCTCGGTCGGCCGCCACTCCATTCCTCAGTTCTCAGAGATTTCTGGTGAGCTCATCCTACTGCGGTGATATCCTGGATCTTGTTCTCAGCATCTTCAAGGTGCGGGACCTTGGTTTTGTGGGTTTGCGGGCTCTCTGGCAGCGTTGTGGGCGGTAGCCATCAGTAGGCTTCTGCGGCGTCTAAGGCTCGCGTCCTTCAATAGGATTTGCTTCCATGGTGGTGCGGTGAGTGGACGATTCAGATCTGTTGTGGCTTAAGGTTGCAGCCGCTATTTCTCTTGTGTCCTAGGTGTGGATGTGCGGTCTACACGAGCGATGGTGGTGACAGGTCCTTGGATCGGTTCTGTAGCGGCGTTGTTTCTCCGGCGCCATTCTGTGTCCGTGGTTCTAGTGGTTTTCGTTGATTTTGTGATTGTTTGAGTGATTATGTTTCTTGCTGTGTTTTTTGGTGCACTGTTATGGGCGAATGCAATGGTTAAGTCTTCACCGTGGAGGATAATTTGTGTTGATTCGGCTATGCTAGTTTAGAAGCATATTGGTGTGAAGCTGTTGGAATTCGACTTGGCCTGAGCCTTCGGGCTGTTACGTCACAGTGGCAGCAAAGGGGTTTCTCGGCTCAGCGTCCGGCTGTCAGCGGCGGTGGAGAGGGTTTCTCGGCTTCCAAATTTCAGCGGCAGCATGGGTTGAATATTTGGTTCAACTTTCAGCTTTCAGCGGCGGCGGGGTCTTCTTTCTGCTGTGAGGGTTACGGTTCTTTGCTGGAACGGTGTCGGCTTCCTTGTAATGGGTTTTCCCACTGGGATCTTATATCGTCTAATGCTTTGGATGCATGTCTCTAAATGGGATTTGTCCCACTGGGCCTACGGGCTTGTAATGGGTTTTACCTTACCCAATCCAAAAGGAATTTCTGTCTTTTTTTATTTTCTTTAATAAAGGGGCTTGACCCCAAACCTTTCTGGCCTTACCTCAAGTCTGACATGTCTTGTTCTTTTATTTATATTTTTGAATAATAAAAATTGGTCAACTTATAATTGGTTAAGTAATTCCTTTAAAGTTTATTATTCAATTCATATCACATATTATAATGTTATAATAATTAGTTAATTATGTGATTTCATATCATATGTTTTGACGATGTTCGGTATAAGAGTAAAAAAGACTTGTTTGAAAAGAATTGCCAATGTAGTTATAAGAAAATCATCTCCAGAATGGTATTCATGATTTAAATATCATATATATCCATTATATATTCATTTAATACTATTCGATAACATTTGGAGATAAAAAATGAAATGCACCTTCCATGGAGATGGTAGGTCGTACGTACGCATGAACGCTACTTTCATTTCTTTGTCATATTAAAGGAATTAAAACTAAATGAGACATATATATATATATTATAATTCTAGTTTAATATATATTTTATATAGGTAAAATAATTTCATTAATTACATTCTTTAAAAATTCCATGTTTTCCATGAATGAGTCACATCACTTGTGGGGGCGGTAGTCCACACTTCCTCACGTGAAATTATCGCATTTTCACAACATTAAATGCATAAAGGTATGTTTTAAATATAAAATACAGAAGAATATAGTGGACATAAATATATTATATATCGTATATAAATACAATGACATCATAATGGCCACCATAAAAGGTGTTAAAAGAAGATTTAACAATCATCGTTTTGTGAGGCAGGAATTCACCATCCACAGAAACAATATGTTCTTTAACCATTAGACGGTGGTGTGTGTAAGTGTAAATAAAATAATTATCATAAAAACATCCTAGTATATTGAAGATAATGTTGTCATTACAAAATAAATTAATAAAAAGAGTTTATGGGGTTGGAGAAGAAAAATAAAACAAGAGGACATAAGAGAAGACATTACCTTTAAATCGGGTAACTCCCTTTGGTTTGAACCAAAAGGGTTTCTTGAAGAGCTTTCTGCCTAAGGTAAGGCTTCTAGGATGAATTAAGGGATTTGGAGAGATAAAATGAGCAAATTTTAGTCGATCCAAAGACTTAAGAGGTGTGGGTAAGGGGGTAGAGGTGGGGGATTTTTATAAGAGGGATGAGGGGCACTCTTGGAATGATATAAAATGTTACATTATTATAAAAATATTTTCGGATCGTAAAGGTCCCAAAAAGATATATTTCAAGGATAAGGTGATAAGGGTTTGAAATACACTCATCCAATAGGTTTCTTACAGGTATATGTCTATGATTTTACAATATCTTTTCATTTTATTTAAACTGTTCATTAATGACGTAATCACTACATCATCATGGTGTCATGAATAAAATTATTTATTTAATGTCAAAAAATTATAAAAAAATATCATGTTTTATGAAATCTTTTTATATTTTTAATTAATATTTATAGTAAAAAATATGACTTGTATAACCCCATGTAAAAAAAATTAGTAAAACCACACATGATTGTGACATTTTTATTTTTTACTTTAAAAAAGGTATTAATGTCATTATCTTACACAAGTGGATCCATGGGGTCCCACAAATTGACCCATGGATTTTCTTGTTCGAACATGGCTCATCCAATAAGGGTAGGACAAGTGTCAGGATATTTTTATATTTTTATAATATCATTTTTACCTTAAATTACCCTAATTACCTCTAATCGGGGTTAATAAAACTCAAAACATACTATTCACCAAAAATTATTTTCATCTCATTGAGCCACATTTTATATACTAATTATAGTCATTGTAAAGACCCTAATATTAAAGTACATGGAAATTACATTACTTTTGCGGAATACTTAGTACATAACAAAAACACACACACAAGGACCGTAATAGTTTAGTGTCTTTGGAAACTCGGAATATAATCTTCTAATAGTGGTGAAAGATCTTCAACATCTCCCATAAATATATTCCCTTTTTTTACCTAAAACCTTTCTTTATATCCTGGGGAAAAGAAAACATAAAAGGGTGAGCTCAAATGCTCAGTAAGGGTAAACAAAAGAAATATAAATCACATCAAATACATAAGAACATAACTTTTGAAAATCATAACCTGCAAAAGAGATCATAATATCATAACATGGGATAAATCATAGTAATGAAATGTAATCCAAATAATCATAACATAAAACATGAATCTTTGTGGAATACACACATAATCATAGCGAATCATTTCTTATTAGTCAAGACTCATTGCCAAGACTATCTTAGTGGACAAAGTCCATTTCTGAACCGAGTTCACTCCTTGTTTCTGTCCTGTTTCACTGAACCGGTTTAACCTGCCGTTCTAGCAATGTCTATCTCATGAGATATAAACTCTATACCCAATTAATTGTAGGGAGATATAGGTCCCACCCATCTCATAATGATACCATTCTTATGTGTGCCACAAAATCAGAAAACCATACATCATAGCATAACCCATGTAATAAAAATGGGAATCTTAAACATAGCGACATCATAAAACAATTCATATAAGATAATGGAATTCATAAAAATATAATTCCATCACAAAATAATCAAATTAATGTAATATTAGGGATAAAAACAGAACCCTTTATTATCTTAGATGGAAAATAATTTTGATAAAACACCTGAACTCCATTCTTGAGGAAAATATCCTTTCTGGTTCAAAAACACCTTTCCTTTATTAACGTGTCGTACAATTATAAACTAAAAGAAGTTGATTAAAAAAACATGAAAACGTGTAAAGGAATATTCTTGGAAATAATGTTTTAAAAATCCATTCATGCCGTATATGTTAAAAAAACATTCTTTGTACTTTTGTCAGAAAAATCAAAAAGTACCTCGTATGAAAAAAGACAAAAGATTCCTTTCATATCCTTTACTAAAAACTCACCGAAGGGTAAAATTGGATTTAAAAAATTGTAGTTGGATGGAAATAATATTACATATTGAGGAAAAATGGATGTGGATGATAAAATACACCCCAGTAAATGCCAAAGTATAAACAATCTCGGATAAAAATGAGATTGTGATATTTCCCTTACCTTAGGTCCGATTTACTTCATAAGTGTCCGAACCTCTTGTATAATGATTTAAATAATTTCATTGACTTATTCCAGAATCATACTCATTGTTATGATATCATATATGGTTCACTTATGACTTTATATTACCCGTTCTTTTGTAAATTCCATTTAAAGAGCGTTTTGGGTAAAACCGTTTCATTTTTCGTCTGTGTTTTGACTTGTAATTATTCATAAGATTACATAGATCATGATTACTCAATTACAGAATATAAAACATGATTTATATATAATATTTAATCATAATATACATATATATAATGGATTAGTAAATGGAAATAAATACACTGTTCATGGAGACGGTAGGTCGTACGTACGCATGATCGCTATTTTCGTTTCCTTATTGAGTAGAATGGAATTATGTAGATGACATACATATATATACACATAAATCTAGTATCATTATTATGTCATATATTTCATGATTACATATTATATATACTTTATAATCATTCATGAATGGTTAATGTGGAGAATGTATCTCATCCCGTTGTGGAGACGGTAGTCCGTACGTACGCACGAGCGATGATATCGTTCTCATGATCGTGGAATTGTATTGGAGTGTATTTATACTATATCAGAATAAATATAACTTTACAATAATCATATATAGTTATTATTTACACCATTATACCCATCCACGTAAGGTGGTGGTGGAAAATAGATTACACCACGGCGTGGAGACGGTATTCCGTACGTACGCACGCGCGGTGATTTCGTTTTCCGTAGGATGGATAGATGGTGAAATAGGGTTGTTTCATACTTATAATAACATATCAGTATATGAGTGATACGGATGTTATTACTTCATAATAAAACAACCTAATAAGAAGAAGTGGAAGAAGAAATAAAGTTGAAAGAATCGGTAACAGACACTACCTCTTCTTTGAAGCGCCTCTTTGATATCTCCTTTTAGGGCACTAAAATTGGTCTTTGAGGAAGTCCATAACCTCTAGGATGTTGCTATGGAAGTGTAGAATGGAATTTGTCAGGGGTTGGCCGAGTTTGAAGGCTCAATGTGTTGTGAGGAAGAGAGGGAGTAGGTGCCCTTTTATAACGGAGGAGAGGGGCTCCTTTGGAAAAACTAAAAATATTATTTTATTATAAAGACAAATTCGGTTTTAAATATCTCCAATTTGATTTATTTCGATGCTAAGGTGTAGATGGGTCGAAATCCTCTCATACAATAGAATTTAGGAAAGTTTAGGTTCCTATTGTAACCTTATTATTTAGATTTAACATTAAGTAAAATAATTTTACTTTTACTGTGTCTTCTTGTGTTCTTATACTATAAGGTTAATAAATTTACTATAAGCAGCCAAACGAACCCGAAGTTATTTATTATTAATATATATAACCATATTTAAGTCATGTTTCCGATCGTTAGTTTTTTAGGAATAAAATAACAATTTCTAATATATTATTTGTTTTAAAAACTATTTTATGTCAATTTTGAAACTATTTAGTAATTGATTTTCGGAAAAATCATAACAGAATTATTAGTTCGAAAAAAGTTAATTAAATCAATTATAACATGTCATATTAACCTATAAAATTAGTTTAATTCCTAAAAAGTCTCAAATTTTATTTATTTGGGTATTTATAATATCAATTATTCTAATTTTTCACTATTATGGTAATTACTGCATCATCATTGTGTCATAAATTAATTAATTTATTTAATGTCTAAAAATTATAAATAAAATATCATTATGTAGGAAATATTATTAGATTTTTAATGAATATTTCCAATCGAATTTATCTTATGTATAACCCTATATTAAAAATTTTGTAGTAAATTAACTTTGATTTTAACTCTTTTAACTCTTCTTTGAATTAAATAATAATAAATGTACTAATCTAATCCAAGTGGGCCTAAATGGTCATATTTCATTCCTAAGGTTGTTTTTCGTCGAATTAAACTTATCCAATAGAATTAGGACATGTTGTTAGGGTAATAATAATATCATTTTTACCCTTAATTACCCTATTTACTTTTAACCGTGGTAAAAAAAGTAAAAAGTTAATGTTCACGAAAAATTATTTTCATCTCATTGAACCACATTTTACTTACTGACATCAATAGTGTCTCTTGGATTTTTGAAATTCCATTCACAGAAGTTGTAAAATTATGTTTTATGAAAAATTCAGTTTAACTACCACTTAGTGGTTTCACTATTCATCAAAAAATGAAAGTTTCCAGAAAAATACAAAAAATTATGCCTAAGCTATATTTGATATTATGAATTCAAAAATGATGTCTATTTTATCAAATTCAAAACATATCAGTTGCATTAATTAATTTAAAAATTAATTCCCGTCATCAATACAAATAGCGTGTTCTTAAGAGATAATAACTATCAAAAGATTAACATTTGTTTATGTCTGGTTTAAATGTGACATTACATCCAATGACCAACATTTTATTAAATTGTAAAAATATATTCTAAATATACTTTAAAACCACTAAAATTAATAATTTATCACTACTAATTATTTCGATTGAAAAGGTTGTTTTTAATTAAAATTTAGTTATTTTCACCATTCATCAGAAAATGAATGTTATCCGAAAAGTACCAAAATTTCACCCTAAGCTAATTTCGAAATTCCGAATCCAAAAATGAAGTCCATTTTGAAAAATAAAACTTTAAAAATTTCAAAAAGTGGTTATCACTATTCATAATGGCTAGTTTTAATAATATTTTAATAGCATATCATTGTTTAGCAAAACTTGGGATTGCGCACAACACACGCTATCGCGGAAGGTCGCGCTTACGTGTAATGCAAGGCAAGTCAAGGATACGTGTTGTGCAAACTTCTTTTGGTGTAGCATACAACACAAGAAATTAATGAAATTAAAAAGAATATTTTTCATAAAATCTCGAGGTGTTACAGTCATGTTTGTCGGATTTTTGTAATTTAATTCACAGAAGCGGTAAAATTTCATTTAAATGGAAAATCAGTTTTTTTAATTACCACTAAGTGGTTTCACTATTCATCAAAAAAAAGAAGTTTTTCAGAACAATACAAAAAATTTACCCTAAGCTATATTTGATATTCCAAATTCAAAAATTATGACCATTTTACCAAATTCAAAACATATATGTTTTATTAATTTTTTTATAATTAATTCCTGCACTCAAACCAAATAACCTGTTTTTAATAAACAATATCTATAAAAAGATTGACAATTGTTTATGTCCATTTACAAAGTGAAATTAATTACAATGACCACCATTGGATTAAATGGTATAAATATATTTTAACTACAATTTAATCCCAATTAAAAAGATAACCTAACCATATAAATTAATAATATTAAAAGGTGGTTTTGAATTAATATACAACATTTTCACTATTCATTAAAATAATGAACTTTACCTGAAAAATAACAAGAATTTACACAAAGTAAATTTTGATTTCTTGATTCTAAATAAAGATTTTATTTTATCAAATATAACATATAAATTTGTCAAAAAAGTATATTTAAAAAGTTTCTCCATCAAAAGGCGGTTAATCGAACTTTTAAATAATATTATAAGATTTATGCTTAAAATTGGATTCATTCGTATTTTAAGCCTCTAAAATTTATTGGATAAATGTAAAAAAAACTGACAAACATATATAATCATTTTGTAGTTAGTTTTGTTTAGTCCTGCCATTAAAATTTCTAGGCATTAACTACCATTTAAAAAAATATTATTATATTATTAGTGTGCAATGTAAGATTTCAAAGAAACTCGTTGTTGCGTGTTGGGTACGCCATCGAACATAACATCCCCTTTAAAGTAATATTGATATTTTATTCAAAACTATTAATAAATATGAAAATATAATATTCTTTATTTACCTGGGTTATTACATCCTTCCCCCTTTTGGGAATTACATCCTCACAATTTTAAAATTGGGCTTGGAAACTTCATTGAAAGCCCCACATCAGAAAAAGATTCAGTAAAACTATCACTTTAAAAGAAAGAAAGAGAACTACAATGGTCACCCAAGTTATCCCATACTAGGATTCCATGTAGGAAAACATGAATATGGAAGAGAAAAAAAGGGTCAAGTTATGATGGAGAGTGATAGAAAACATGATTAGGAAAATTTTAACCACAAGAAAATCCCAAAATTGTGATGGGTTAAATGGTATTTGATTCCCCATTATGAAAAGTTAACAAACAACATTTTTGTTTTATGTTACTTTTAATTGAGGAATTTATTTATGAGATTAACTAAATCATAAGGAAACATACTTACTTGCCGTGTAGACTTTTATCTCTTAGTAGATTTCTTACACAAACTCATATTTTCTTCAGAAGATGAGTATTTCGGATGACTTGTTCACATTAAGATCGCATTAATCATCTTATTGAGAATCACCTAACCCATGAAATTTGAACTATATATTTCCCATGACTTTAGACCATAACCAAAACCAAAATTGTTAGTACAAGATCAGACAATACCCAAAAATGACAATCCTTTATAAAAAGAAATAATACTCTTAATCTCCAAAATTTGTCAAACATTATCCAAAGTTCATCAAAGACCCTCTAATAAAAATCTATCCATAAAATTCTTTAAAGTAATCCAACAATTATTTAAACCCAAATCTCTAAAAGATTTAATCATATAGTCTTCCAAGATAAATCTTAACATTTCTCTCCAAATAACATGAGTTACTCTTAAAGTATCATATTGAAAAGTAGTTAATCTAATCAAATATACTCCCTGATAGGTTAATCATTTCCATAGATAACCCAAAATCAACTTTTTCTTAATTTATAAAATCATCTAACTAAAATGAATTATTCAAACTGACCAGGGACTTCACATAGCCCAGTAGTAGTCAATAAATACCAGTAGCACTTTGGTTGTGTGTTTGATTCCAGCGGCTTCGTCCGACGTGACGGGTTGTCACACGGTCTGCGTGTTGTCCCTTTTCAAAAATTATATAATTTTATCACATTCCCCAAAAAAGAGATAAAATCATCAAAAATAACCATAACTTATTTTAAACTCATGATTTTCTCATGCCTTTCATTTTCCATCATAACTTATAGTAACACATAATTACCTCAAAAGTAAGGATCATATAAACCCTAACGGTTACCTTTATAATTATTACCTGAACATCCACATCAAGTAGGTTCTCTCATACATGATGAATTGGAGAACTCACCAAGGTTCAAGTGGTTAATCATGACTCCTAGTAGTTGGTTTAGAATAACCACGAGATTTCTCATTGAATCGCCCATTTCATCCAGTCTTTTAATTAGAGAACCACCAAAGTTTCCTTCAAACCCATTGTCACTTTGGTGCCCACTAGATCCATCCATTTACTAAAACAAAAAATGTCAGTGTGAGTATATCAACAAAATCATAATCTACTAATGAGGAAGATAAAAACCAAGATATATATATCCATGTTATCTTAATCTCATTCTAAATTTCAAAAATAACAATGACTTCATCTAATATACTAACCATTGTGGTTATATAAAACTTGTCACTTATGCTTAAACCACACTCTAACCTCTAATGTTATCTAAACAGACCTTTGATATCAACTGTATGAACCCAGCCTTAAAACATTACATAATCGTGAATTAAATGAATAATTCACCTTAAGGGTCTTTTCAGGTTTAGAGAGTTAGAGAATTAGGAAATAACTATTACATCTCAAAGATTATAAAGTAGAAACATCTACTCAGTTTCCATTTTTTTCACAAAATATAAACTCTTGAACAAAATAGTCATGTCTAGTTCCATGTTTTAGAAATCATGACATTTCATTGATTCCATCCTTGACTGTATTACACTTTATGTCTTGTGGAAAACATTTCAAAAACTTGGGATGAGCTCAAAAAGCTCAGTAAGGGTTATAACATAATGAAAGGAAACATTAACCCATCAAAAATAAAAAATGATGAAAAAATAATTTTAAATCATAACATGCCTTCTGAAATCATAATATTTATGAATAACACATAGTAATCACAATTCATAAATGTAACTTAAGGCATACAAAACATAGTTACATTGTAGCTATCATAGCTACATAGGGAGTCTCATTTGGAATATCCATCACAGTATATTCCCTAAATCTCTTCAGAGAATCATTCACGTTTACCTCTTTCATGTTACCCAATGCATTGGAGAGCTATCTCAGGCACACCAACCCTAGGTTTATCACAGAACCACCTGTATACGTAACAATGTCCAAGAACCATACCATAATCACAACACATAACTTAAGCATAAAGGAAAGATAGAATTCCCATATTGCAATAACAATATAACATTTTAAGATATTGAAATAATAAATCCGTTATTAAAAACCATTTTCAAAACCAAAATACGTAAAAAGAGTATATGGTATTTTTTTTTTGAAAACATTACGACTTGTTAAGGAAGCCATAGATCCAATAATACTCGCGGTGGCGGAAAAGGTAGTTGTCATTGCTTACGTTAAAAAAGAAACATTTCTTTTTTTCATTTAGTAAAACTCTTCGAAGAGAAAATATTAACATTCAATGAAATGAAAATTCAAAATGGTTTTAGACACCATATAAAAGAAATGCTTGTATAAATCAATGATGCCTCAATGATTGTTGATTGAGACGAAGCCCCGTACAAAGATGGTATCTTTAGATTAAGGATAAATAAATTATATAATTATGTTTGAAAAATATATATACACCCAATATATGTGGATATTAAGTATAATACAATCAGAGGTTATCCACACATATTCATAGCATGACATAATCTAGAATTAGAGGTTTAAGCCAGAGAATTTAAATTGGATTAAGAAGTTCCCTTATAGAAATTCAACATCCAAACGGCATCACATTAAAATTAAGAAAATGAGTTGATGAGAGATAAAAAGTGTATCTCATCACATAAAATATAAATCAATAAGAATATATAAGAAAATATACCAACATAAGAATATTTAAATTAAAAGGCCTAACAAAAAGAAGTCTTTTAAAAAGAGGAGGGTGAAAGGTTCCCTTACCGATTTGGGTAACTTTTGAAACGTACACCCCATGAAAGAAGGGTCATATAATGAAGATGTAAATACCCATAAATTAAATTATATTACACAAATAATACAGTCATGGGTAGTACATACACCACACAAATGGAAATTGTGGAAAATGTAGCATGAATCTCACGGGAATAAAAAGTGAGATAAAAAGCCCTTACCTCGTTGTGATCAATCGAGTCGTAGGACCAAAAGATAATAAACACAAAATTAATCACATAATACCATTAATATAAATAAAATAATGACAATATATTTTAAATTTCAGTACACAATACACCATATGTAATAAATAACTGGCGAACAATGGAAATCTCACAGAATTAAAAGTGAATTAGAAATCCCTTACGAAAATTCGGCAGCCTAACGGCGCCACTTAAAACTTCCAAAATTGGATTGATGAGATACAATATGGTCTCTCATAATATGAACATAAAAATTAAAGTAAGAGTAATATAAAATTACACCTCCAACATAAGAAAGAGGAGCTTAACAGAAGTTACATAAAAGAGAGTACTTAAAAAGAAAGAGAGAAGTAGGACCCCTTACCTCAAGTCTGACTTGTCTTGTTAGTTTCTTTATATTCTTGAATAATAAACATTGGTAAATTTATAATTTTTTAAGGACATCCTTTAATGTTTATTATTCAATTCATATCACATATTATCATGTTATAATAATTAGTTAAATATGTGAGTTCATATCATATGTTTTGACGATGTTCAGTATATGATTCAAAAATAAACTTGTTTGAAAGGAATTGCCCATGTATTTATATTTTAATCATCTCCAGAATGTTATTAATGATTTAAATATCATATATATCCATTATATAATCATTTTATACTATTCGATATCATTTGGAGATAAAAAATGAAATTCACCATTCATGGAGACGGTAGGTCGTACGTACGCATGAACGCTACTTTCATTTCCTTGTCATATTAAAGGAATTAAAACTAAATGAGACATATATATATTTTAATTCCAGTATAATATATATGTTATATAGGTAACATAAGTTCATTAATTACATTCTTTATAAATTCCATGTTTGTCATTAACGAGTCACATCACTTGAGGTGGCGGTAGTCCACACTACCTCAGATGAAATTATCGCATTTTTAAAACATGCAATGCATAAATTTATGTTTTAATTATTAAATACATAAGCATATAGTGGGAATAAATATATTATATATCATATATAAATAAATTAGAATCATAATGTCCACCATGAAAGGTGTTAAAAGAAGATTGAACAATCACCGTTTCGTGAGATAGGAATTCACCATCCATAGAAACAGTATGTTCTTTAACCATTAGACGGAGTTCTGTGTAAGTGTAAATAAAATCCTTCTCAAAAAACATCCCAGTATGTTAAAGATACTATTTTTGTTACAAAATAAAATAATAAAATGAGTTTAGGGTGTTGGAGAAGAAAAATAAAACAATAGGACATAAGAGAAGACATTACCTTTCAATCAGATAACTCCCTTTCGTTTGAACCAAAAGGGTTTCTTGAAGATCTTTCTGCCTAAGGTAAGTCTTATAGGATGAATAGAGGGATTTTGAGAGATAAAATGAGAAGCGTTTGGTTGAGCCAAAGGCTTGAGAGGTTTGGGTAAGGGGGTAGAGGTGGTGGCCATTTATAAGAGGGAGGTGGGGCACTCTTGGAATGCTATAAAATGTTACTTTATTATAAAATGCTTTTCGGAATTTAAATGTCCCACAAAGATATATTTTTAGGATAAGGTGATAATGGTTTTAAATCAACTCATCCAATAGGTTTTTTACAAGTTTAATTCTTATATTTTACATTATCTTTTCATTTTATTTAAATCGTTCATTAATGACGTAATCATTGTATCATCATGGTGTCATGAATAAATTTATTTATTCAATTTTAAAAAAATTATAAAAAAATATCATGATTTAGGAAATATTTTTAGATTTATAATTAATATTTATAGTCAAAAATATTTCTTATATAACCCCTTGTAAAAATTGTTTTAGTAAAACAATACATGTTTGTGACAATTTTTTTTTACTTTAAAAAAAGTTATTAAAGTCATTATCTTACACAAGTGGCTCCATGGGGTCCCAAAAATTGACCCATTGATTTTCTTGGACGGCCATGACTCATCCAATAAGTTTAGGAATAGTGTCATGATATTTTTATATTTTTATAATATAATTTTTACCTTAAATTATCCTAATTACCTCTAGTCGCGGTTAATAAAACTCAAAAGTTACTATTCACACAAAATTATTTTCTTCCCATTGAACAAAATTTTACTTACTAATGACAATGATGTATGTTGGATTTTTGAAATTCAATTCACAAATGTGGAAAAATATTATTTAAACAAAAAAATAATTTTTTTAACTACCACTTAGTGGTTTCACTATTAATCAAAAAAAGAAGTTTTTTATAAGAATAGCAAAAATTCACCCTAAGCTATATTCGATATTCCAAATTCAAAAATTATTTCCATTTGACCATATTTAAAAAATATATGTTGCATTAATTATTTTTATAATTAATTCCGGTTGTCAAAACAAATAACGTGTTTTTAAGAAACAATATCTATCAAAAGATTGACACTTGTTTATGTCCAATTTCAAAGTGAAATTAATTCTAATGACCACCATTGGATTAAATGGTAAATATATATTTTAACTACACTTCAAACCCAATTAAAAAGATAATCTAACAATATAAATAAATTATATTAAAAGGAGGTTTTTAATTAAAATAAAACATTTTCACTATTCATTAAATAAATGAACTTTATCCGAAAAATAACAAAAATTTACACAAAGTAAATTTTGATGTCTTGATACTAAATAAAGATTTTATTTTGTCAAATATAACATATAAAATTTTCAAAAAGATGATTTAAAAATATTTCCCCATCAAAAGGTAGTTAATAAACCTTTTAAATAATATTAGAAGATTTATGCTTAAAATTGTATTCATTGTCATTTTAAACCTATAAAATTTATTGGATAAATGTAAAAATATTTGACAAACATATATAATCATTTTTTAGTGAGTTCTTTTCATTCCCACCATTACAATGGCTAGGCGTTAACTACCATTTAAAATAATATTATTATATTATTAGTGTGTAAATTAATATTTCAATGAAACTCATTGTTGCGTGTTGGGTACACCATCGAACATAGCATCCCATTTAAAGTTATATTGATATTTTATTCACAAATATTAATAAATATGAAAATGTCATGTTCTTTATTTACCTGGGTTATTACATCTGGTGAGGTGCAAATTATGTGGTTTTCATTGGAAAAACATCCCTTTCTAGATATTATAAGTGGAAATTTTTTAGGAACATATGTACCTCCAAATAAAAAATCTAAAAAAATGTGTATCATTATTGACTTGATCATTACCGGTTTAACAATAATGAGCCATAATACACACCTGGTTTGACACTCCTGGGGAATATGGTTTGGATAATTCACACTTTCTTTATAACCCATTATAAAGAATTGAATAAATGATGATAATAAATGGAATTGGTTAAAAATAGTGTGTATTATATTGAAAATAAGGTGTCTTAATGGATTGTAAAAGAAATTATGTGTAGAAAAGAAGAGAATAATGTAATGAACTATCAAGGAAAAATGAATAGTACAATGGAAGTAAATACATTTCATCCTAGGGATCCATTTATAGTTTGTTATCTTAAATGTGGGGAATATGGGAATTATCCAATTCATTTCCATATTCTAATGGATAAACTAATGACTAAATAAGAACATATGTTGAAATAAAATGATTGAAGTATTTATACATTGGGATTAAAAAATTATATTGTACATTTATTTTTACTAATGGTATTTAGGTTATAATAATAATGAAACATATAAGGATTGTCTCAAATTTTATAATCACATAAGTATTTTTTAAATTAAGACATATGGATACCATCATGGGTTTATAAGTTTATGATTTATCATATGTTCAAATTCATAAACACAACTTTTTAGGTTTTATGTGATGGGATACTTCTAAGATTAAGTATATTTTTGGAGACATTTATGTCAATACAGCTCATTAGTTTAATATATACTTTAGTGATAACGTTATTTAAGTAAATTTGCCTTACTTTTGTGGGAATAAGTTCAAATGTATTTATAGCATTTAGGGTTTATCTTATCTATAATTTTGAGGTAATTATTTGTTATTACACATTTGTAATTTTATATATATCATATTGAAATTTTTTGGAATAAAACGAGGATCTACATGCTGGGTGACAACCCGTCGCATCCAGTATGGTCAGGGAGCTTGAACCCACAACTATTGGACGATGACGGTTCAGGGACTATCCCGTTCCAATGTGATGTTCTAGTTAATATATCATTTTTTTACTTAAATGATTTGATGAATTAATACTAAGGATGAACCAGTGGTATTACTATTAAGGGATAGAGATTAATGTATTATATGGGATACCTTCTTCAAACCATATTATTTTTGGAAAATATTTTGAGCTATATAGTAAGACTTTTCACCCTTTTATAGATCTTAAAATTAATTAAAGTGAATTTTAGTGCATTAGGAATAAAAAATTATTTTTGGATATTCAATTCATGGAGTAAACGGTGAATTGGAAATTGAATAAGGCACAACCAAAGGATTAAATTGTTGTTATGAAGTAGAAGTATATCAAGTACCATATTTCATTATATTCATAGACAGTAAAATAATTCGTAAACATTAGGAAAGGATCTTGAAAAAAACTATCCTAATATCATCATATTTGATCAATAGAATGGTATTTTAAATCATCACAGATTTATGGTTTTGATATCCTTAACATTCCAATGATTCTTCAATTTTATATGATCAATAACTTTTATCACTCCCTATAATTATTTACTCTTTTATTCTATGTCCATGTCAAAAATTTCAACCAGTGTTCTCCAACATGGATATCTTGTTATGTGTTATTCTAGATTATATTCATATTTACCTTTCCCTCTTATTAAGAAGATGTTTTATTAACTCTTTTTATTATGTAGATTTTTAACAAAGGTATTTTCAAATATTAAACCCTTGATTACTGATAGAAAGATTAAATTTTAAGTATGATGTTTATTTACGGTTGGGATAATATTACACATCGTAATTATAAAAGAATAACATTATATTTGATGAGGAGATGACACATAGGTTTGTTAGAGATGATGGCTCCCACTCTTTGATGATGATGATAGACGTACTAGTCTCTTTACCAATGATGGGGGGAGGGGCCTATTTCATCCCTGGAGGGCACTACTCACTCCTTCACCCCTTTCTCCAACCCCAATTGTCTTCTTTCTTTCCCAAAACTCTCGCTCAACTCTATGGTCCTAGAGCTGTTCAATGGTTTTATTCAAATTTTTGTCTCGACATCGGAGTTCAATATGGCCTCAGATTTTCTGAATCTCACCTTGATTATGTGGTCTATGCAGTATCTCCCCTTGGTCTACTCCTTTTATAGGATTATCTGTCCATTTTGGTGATTATAAGACCGAGTAATGGTAGGTCTTCTCGATAAGAGGAACGTCATGATCCAGTTTTCTTCAGAGGAAGACCTGGTTAGGGCCAAGTACAGTACCCATTATATCTCTAATAGATTCCAGTTCAACCTTTTTAGCTGATCTTAATACTTCCATATGAAGAAAAACATCCCAGAAATGTTGAGTTGGGTTTGTTTCCCCGATCTCCCTTTACCTTTTCAAAATACATTGATTATACACATTCTTGGGAATCTGGTTGGTAGGTATTTATACTCGAACAATAGCACTAGGTTAGTTTCTCACCCTATTTCTCCTCACATTTTATTGGAAGTTGATTTTTTGAAGTTGCCTATGAATTTTTTTAGGATCAAAATAGAAGAATAATTTTTACACAAGCCAGCTTTGTGTTTTGAATGGTGGGTTTATTTTTGTTCTGCATGTAAGATGATGGGTCACTCAGTGCTTGTATTTAGGAGAGGGCTTCATATCAATGATCAACAGTATATTGGGGTTTGAAGAGGAAAATAAAAGGAAATAGAGTTGTGTTTTGATGTAGGGATGATGGTTCAAAGTCATTTTTCCATTCAATTGATCGATAAAATGTTAACAATGTTCAACGTGAGTGTTAGGGGAAATCTGTTGATAAATTATGTCTTCCGGTGGCTGAATAAAGACCTGGGTGATCCCATGTCAACTACATTTGATCCTCCGGGTCTAGTGAGTATTGAAGGGGTTTGTAGAGTTGTAAATATGGATTCTTCCCCTATAAAATAAATAGAGGTCTCCCATGGATGGGATATAAAAGCTCAGATATAATATTTCCATCATTCTTGAAGTGGTGTCCAAAGTGGCCAAAGATAGAGGTTCAAGGAATCCCAAGGCTGAATCTTATGTGGATATAGTACGTTCAAGAAATGATTATATAGGAATAACGGAATCGCATGATTCTATGAGACTAGTAGTGGAATAAAATACCATAAGGGGGGAAAGCCTGCAAAAAGATTCTCTTGTCCTTAATATTACTAACCACTTTGAGGGTTTGGATGACCGAATGGACTAGGGGGTTGAAAGTGTCCGACATGATTATACAAATGAGGAACAGTGAGACCTCAGAGATGTATCCAGGGATGATAAATCTGATCAACTCTCAGGAGACAGTATATAAAACCTTTAAGGTGAAGATATCCTTAATCAGAGGAGGATGAAGGGTTGGAGAGGATATATAAAGGGTGAGAAGGATTATTCCTATTTTCCCCTTCCAATAGAGAAAATATCCACAAAACAAATTAAATCCAATGTAGTAGTATATAATCCCATGTTTTATGGATACCTTTTCTGGGTAGAGGCTACAACCTATGAGTAATTACCTTACAAATGGACTTTAGATGGCCCTTAGTAAGATAAATCTATGGTTCCTTGGTATAATCTGGAACTAATCACAAATTCATGTGAATAAATGGTGGAGTAATTTTTGATGATTAATGCCACACTAGATGATTTTGAAAAAATTATTGGAATATTGCTCTGATTTGACACTACTAGTGATCAATGTTGTTGGATTGACAAGAAAAAATGTATATTTATAAGAGGCTTCAATGTGGTGAAGATCAACAGAGAGGAATACATGAAAACTTTGGACTATTTAGAATATCACTTTCAAGACCTTTTAAAGGATTGTCCAGGGATACAAGTTTCTTATATTCCCTTGAAATTTGTAAGGGAGAATGATTTCAATTGGTTTAAACTATCCTTTAATAATTATGTTGTTTATTTTAGTGTCTCATTTGGTTAAGCTGTATAGTTTCACATATTACCCATTAAAGTGTTTTGATAAAAAAAGTTAATTCTTAGTTAAAACATTGTATTTTATATCACATTGAACATGCAATATGGATCTTAAATAATCAACAAAATTTATTTCTTTCAATTTAATCTCTTCAATAGCATGTGGAACACACATCCCCGACCCTAAATGAATTGTAATATAGTATAATATTATAAAATAGACATTAAATTGGTGTGTATGAATAAAATTACTAAATTATGAAAATTATCTTTATCTATTTATTATAAATAAAAAAAGAATCATTTTAAATAAAAAATATATTTTTTTGTAAATATGTAATTTTCTAAAAAAAAGTGGTATAATCTCTCTTTATAAACATAATTTAAAAATAATATTTAACACTTTAAAAAATATTATTTTATAAAATGATCATAATTTTTGAAATTATCAATCAAATTTATCATAGGGTGAATTTTTGGGTTCTTCTGAATAGTTTCATTTTTTAATGAACTGTTAAAAATACTAATTTTCATTGAATGTTAACTTTTCATTTAAATAATTAATAAGTTTAAATTATATATTTATTTCAATTTAATGTAAAATTAGTTCATATAAATTTAAATTTAACTAATTTATTCCATTGGAATCAATTTCATATTGAAATTTGAAATTAAAACCTTCTACACATATGAGGATTTTTTCTTTAGAAACTTGTTTTTTCGTCATGTCTGTAGGTATAATTTTAAATTGGATTCTGGCACATCTATTAGTTTAAATAGGAAAAATTGATAACATATATTTAATTAGAATAAATTATATTCTATAATAAATTCAACACAATATATTACCATTATTAATAGTAAAGGAAGTTAAAATTAATTACCATAGTTAAGTTAAAAATTGATTTGTCATGGATGAAACTAAAAATATAAGGTTTTGAATGACCTAAAAACTTGAACAAAAGCCATTTATGGAAATATTTAATCCTAATAAACTAATATGGTGTATAATTAACTATATTGGGGGATCTTTACATTATAAAAATGTTGTTGTAATTGAATCTTTTCAAAAAGTCCAAGAGTGTCATCTTCCTCACTTATAAAAAGGCACCCTCTCTTCACCCATCATCACACATCCAAATCCATTTGTTTCAATTCATACATACCCAAATCACATACATACACCAATCCATTCATCCTAGATTTATTTTTATCATAAATCCAAACTTGGAGTTATTTTGGTGCAATTCTATAGAACTTTCATGAATGAGAGGTGACGTTCTTAAAGAGAAATTTTTTTGTTTCTTCTTCTATATACATAAATTATTAGTAGAAAAACACTCAAATAATGACCAAAATATATACCATATAATTATATATCATTATATTAATTTAATTAACTACATAATTTCTCTATTCCACCAAATGGGAAACAAAATCATTGATTGTCTGCATGGTATACTACAGCCTCACGATCTGACGTAACACATTTTCCATTACCATGTTTCTAGTATTGATATAATAATGAATTTAACTCATTTTTATTATATTTATGATATTATTATTCATATGGAATTATAATATTGAATATATCTTCCTACTTTATACTCCATTTAAATTGTGATAATGTTGCTCATGTGTATGGTGGACTAGCACCTCGCGAAGCGATGTCATTCATTTCACACTTAATCTTTAAATGAAATGTAATAATGACAAATTTAATGAATATATGTGATATCTATAAAATTTTATTGATTATGAAAAATTAATATAGCACCTAATTTCAAACCCGTTCACTAATTAATGGAATGATTAAGCCACTCATGTGTTTGTATGGCATATCCTCTCCACAAATTGATGAAATCGATTCTCCATGTTAAATTATCAATAATAATTCTAGAAATGTCTATAATAAAAATATTTATATTTTTAACATTAATATTATTCTATATATGACGAATCTTTGTCTAATACACAATAACTATACCATTCATGAAAAAAACGCATGAGAAAATGAGGGAATTAACACCTGAAATAATGAAAATAATGAAAGATTATTAACAAACAAGTGATAAGATGTTATAATAGGATGATATATGATATTTTGAATATGATTATTATTATTTTATAAATTAATAACATTCTGAAAATGTAACACCTCAAGCTTCCACAGTACGCTTCTCTTTGAATAATACAACAGTGTGTGTTGTACGCAACTTCAAGTTCTAACACACCACAACCAATCAAACTAGCTATTATGAATAGTTAAACCCACATTTTGAAATGTTTTAAATTTTATTTTCCATAATGGACTTCATTTTTGGATTCGGAATATCGAAATTAGCTTAGGGTGAATTTTTTGTATTTTTCTGAAAACCTTCAATTTTTTCATTAATAGTTAAAACACTGAGTTATTGGTTAAAACTGACGTTTTATTTAAATAATTATTTGTTTTATTTAAATTTATTTTAGGTCAAAATAGATACATAATACCTATATAAGTTCAATGTAAATTGTTGGAGTCAATTTATATTAATTTTAGATATATAAAAATTTTATTGAACTTTTTACCATCTTTTACCCATCACCTTTGAGCTTTTGCAAATTTGCATACAACATAATTTTACCACTTCTATGAGTTGAATTTCAAAAATCATAGAGACATGATTTATATCAGTAAGTAAAATGTGGTTCAATGAGATGAAAATATTTTTTGGTGAATAGTAACTTTTGACTTTTATTTACCACGATTAAAATTAAATAGGGCAATTAAAGGTAAAAATGATATTATTTTTACCCTAAAACATGTTATAATTCTATTGGATAAGTATAATTAGATCAAAAACAACCTTAGGAATAAAATATGAACCTCTTTGGTTCACTTGGATTAGATTAGGACATTTATTATTATTTAATTTAAAGAAGAGGTATTAGAGTTAAAATCAATGTTTAATAACTAAAACATTTTTAATATAGGGTTATACATAAGATATATTCGATTATAAATATTCATTATAAATCTAGAAATATTTCCTACATAATGGTATTTTTTTTATATTTCCTAGACCTTAAATAATTTAATTTATTTATGACACAATGATGATGCTGTAATTACCTAATTAATGAAATATTAAAATAATTGGTATCATAAATATCCAAATAAAATTAATTTGAAACTTTTTATGAATTACACCACTATTATAGGTTAATATGGCATGTTGGAGTTGGTTAGATGAATATTTTTGAAGTAATAATGCTGTTATGAGTTTAGAAAAAACAAAATAGCAAATAGTGTCGAAATTGACATAAATGAGTTTTTGAAACAAATATTATATTATTAATTAATATTTTGTTCCTAAAAATATAATGATAGGCCAAGAGACTTATATAAGGATAGTTGTATAATTAATGAATCACTTGAGTTTCCCTTGGATGTTTATAGTAGGTTTTTTAACCATATAATATAAAAATACAAAGAGACATGGTAAATGTCAAACTATTTAACTAAGAGTTAAATCTAAAGGACAAAGTTAATATAGTGACCCAAACCTGTCTAAAACCTATTGGTTGAGTGGATTTAGACCAATACCCACTATAGCATCTAAATAAGTCACTTTGGAGCCATTAGAAACCGAATATAAATTTATTATAAAATAATATTTCACTCTTTTCCTAAGGTGCCCCTCACCCCTCTTATAAAAGGGAACTTCCCCTTCTCTAAAACTCACACCTTCCAAGCCCTTTGTCTCAAACAACCCCTACAAAAATACCCTCTCAACTATCCTCCCTTCATACTAGAGACCTTCCTTTAGTCATAAAGACAACCAATGGATCCCTTTTGATCAAATCAAAAGGAAGAACCCAAAGAGGAGTTAAATATTTCATCACCTCTTTCAAGTTCTTTTCTTCTTCCACTTATTCATTATATGTTATTTCCATTATAAAATAATAACTCTACTATTTTATATATATTGTGGTGTTATTATAAATATGGTTCCACCATATTAATTATTCTATCCATCCTTTGAATGACATGTCACCATACGTGTGTACGTACGGCTTACCGACTCCATGTCTGGCTGTAATTGTTATTCAATACATTATTATTTGGATGGGTATAAAAATGGTGTGTAATTGATGTAAATAATAAATACAACATTATAATTATTCTGTATATATGATGTACCATCCAATTATATATGATTTTAATATCAAAAGAATGATATTGTCGCTCGTGCGTACGTACGGACTACCGTCTCCATGAACGCGATGAGATTCATTCCACATCGTATCCATTCAATAATAATTTTCATTTGATTATTAAAAATAATGTTTAATGACTTGATATAATTCTGGATATGAATAATACACATCCTACCCTTAACAAGCATGGATTGTGTAACAAAACATATAAAAGAAAATGATTAAGTTAACACCCGAAACAACGGTAGTACTAAATATTATTAACAAAGCAATGTTAAAAGATCATATATGATATCATAATAATGTATATGATTATTTTATATTTAAATAACACTTATTTAACTATTATAAATGAGGTTAACCATCCCTTGACCAAGTAAAATTACAATTTAAGGGTTAATTTCACAATCTTTTTATTTTCTGAGGTTGACTTTGCGTAAGTATCTACTATGAACCCATTCTCATCCACATCGATGTTTCTAAAAAATTTGACACCCCAGGTTTTATAAACTGGTCCATGTGAACAATGATGTGCTTTTTAATGATTTCTCTTGTTTTATTTTATTTTATGGTTTGTGTGCTGATAAAGAATTCGAATGGAAATCAAACATGAAGAATACGATAAACTGTTATATATTTAAAAGATACATTGCAACAAGACCCATCTAATTGAATGTACCGTGCACAAGACCTAACACGGCCACAACAAGACTACTGAGAATCACAACACGGGTAATCGGGTAGTCATCATCTTCAGGGTCCATGAGCGTGAAAAATATAACATCCAGAACCACCGCGCACGCACTCAGCACCAGTGGTATGAGGAGAGCCATCCCTCAAGGGTCTGGTGTTTTGAAAATATAAAACATCCTACCCCTTGATTTTATAATGGACCTCTAAGGGAATATGACCGTTTTTTTGACCATTGTATTCCAATGGATAAAGTGCATCTTTTTATAAATTTTTTTCTCTATATTACGCTTTTATAATATTATGGTATTTCGATATTTTAATAAGTAAAAAATATTAGAATTATAACTTCAAGTATTAAGAAAAATATTATTCTTGTAAATGAATCTATGTTGATCATGATGATATTTATATGGTGAAAAACATGGTATTTTAAAATGTGTCGAACGTGGTATCAGCAATAATTGAAAAATGTATCTTTTCGGATCTCTAAAAATATGTGTTTTGAATTAGAAAAAAACTACAGGTCTTTTAAACATAATTTTATAAATAAACATGCGAAGTAAGTTATAAATTATATTTTAATGGTTATAAGATCCTAGTAGTTATAAAAGTGTGGTATTAAAATATATCTTTCAAAAAACTAATATTTATATCAAATAGTATCATTTGTTTACTAAAAATAAAATGGGATTTTTGGATTTGAAAATTATGAGTTAAAAGTACATATTACGTTTTATACCAAATCAAATTATAATTTTCTGGTTATATATGTATATATATTAAAAAATTGAAGTAGTATAATTTCTAATTTTAGCGTTTATTAAAATGTTTTTTACGCACTATTCCTACCTGGAGAAACTGTTGCTGGCCGCGTGATGGCCTCGACCGTCCGATCATGCCAAGGACAGATCTCGGCTGTTGTTATATTTTAAAATGCTCTTTTATTTTTGTCCATACGATCACACCAAGGTCGAATCCCAACCGTCTTTTTTTTCTTCTTTCTCCGCGTTTTTGGTCGTCTTCTACCTCACTTCGGGGTCCCGTGAACTAGCACCTGGTTTGCCGAGGACGCTACCCTCCGCACTGTTTCTGTTGACCTCATGCACCCACCTCCTTATGACTCCATAGGATCATCCTAACCCCCCAAATCATTTTACATTAAAACCGATGAAGCCTCTGTGTATGAGGGGACATCCGGAGCCAAGCTGCACCACCACGACACCTTCCTCGCCATCGCCTCGCCACCACACGAACCACCTTCAGTTCCGCTCCACGCTCCCCGTGCCCGACCACACCGGTGCCAGCGCTACGCTGCTGGACACCACACTGCTCCCTTGCAGCGTTTTCAGGAGGCCTCAACCTCACCGGACCACCTCCGACCGCCTAGGTTCCTCCCGGTTCTCCAGCCACCCAGCAAACCTTCCTCCGGCGAGTTTCCTCCTCAAGCAAGGTAAGGGTGTCCTGTTAAAAGTGTTTTTCCAAACCTACCCTTGCTCCTCGGTTTTTTTATATATACATCAATATATATACGGCTTAGTTACAGGTTTATATATATATATATATATATATATATATTCCATGCAAACCACACAAAATATGTTTCTAATATTTTCTTATAATTCAGTATTTTATGTTAAGAATTATACTTTTGAAAGGGGTTATTTTAAAACAATTCCTAACATGTACGATCTTTATGAAAGCCTTATATATATAATTATATATTTTTATAAGTTATGTACTTTAATACAAATCAGATTTTGATTCTTACTTTGTCTATGAATGATATTGGATGCGAACTAGGTCTTTGGTTTAGGTGCAAACATGTTATAGTTGAAATCAAAGATTTATATATTTATAGTTTCATGAACATTTAAATCCCATAAGGTTTTGTACTTTTTAAACTGAATAAATGATAGATTGTTAGAGGTTTTCAGATTTCACGTGAACCATGTTTAATTTATGATAAACCCTATATATATACTTTGTGTATATATATCCTATGAATGTATGTGTTTTTAAGATTAATATCTGGAATCCTAGTTTCAAGAAATTGTTATTAATATTTTTATGCATGTAGGATTTTAGTTCTTGCCTATGTTGTTTTATATTTATGTGACTAAGGGTACACCAATGATCTTGTCTAATGTTTCCCTTGAAACGATTTGTGTTTTTTTTTAAAGGATATACTTATGCCTGTTTTAAACATGAATTAAAAGGATAGGGATTTAAGGGTTATGTTAATATGTATAAATCCACAATTATTTTTATACCAAACTCGCTACAATGATTTTTAGTGAGCATAGTGTAAGTACAAATTCTATGACCCGTGAAGAATAATAATTAATGACAAGTATTATTTTTAAAGGCGTTTATTTCCATGTGTTGGAATTTTAAGGATTGAAAGTGTTTATTAATTTTATACCAAGCATGCCGTAGTAATTATTAGTGGATGGAGATTTGTTGCAAGTACTGTGACCTGTGAAGAACAATAGTTAATGCCAAGTAGTTCGTTTCCATGTTCTGGAATTTTAGAAACTCATCATTTAATACCCCTTGGGAGCAAATCTCACACATTCATCAATTTATGTGCTTAAAAAATTGTTCTATGCACATAGTATGCTTGCTTAACCATGCCTTCTTTTATTGCATATTTTAAATTTTATCAATCATTTCATGTATTTGTAAACCAATTATATAATTGTTACCTTATTCATGCATATGAACCAACATGATAATGATCAAAGAACTAAAATACCCAAAGTGGTATGGGACACCTTGGGTAATGAGAAATGAAAATGGTATTACCCAAAGTGGTATGGGACACCTTGGGTAATATGAAATGAAAATTAAATATTCAAAGTGGTATGAGACACCTTGAATATCTCACCTTATCAACATGTGGGAATGTATGGGAATACCTGGAATAGGGTCCGGTAGAAAAAAAATCCCTCCAGGTTGGGTACTGGTTAAAGTAAGCCCTCCGGGTTGGAGACCGGTAAAAGTAAGCTCCTCGATGCATCGATAGTTCTCAAGACTGTCAGATTGGGTTTTTACCCTTATGTCATGGCACAAGGCCTTAACACAGAGACCATGAGTCCTTCATCATACATTTCTTAGCTTATGACCAACCAAGTGATTACTCCAACTAGAGGAATATCCATGGTGATAGAACCATACCTATGAGTATCAGATTAAAAAAAGAAACACCAGACATATGATATGGAAATTTTGATGCATGCCCAGTTTTCTTTTCCAGAATTTTATTACAAATGTTGCATTACAATTATCATGTCATGATGTGTTTTTTTAGATAATGCGCTTGTGCGTGACTCTGATGATGTTTACACCTTGTTTTTCATGCACACCTTTCTTGTTTATGGACACATTAATTAGTATAACCCATGACATTTTATTAGCATGCTTATATTGTCTATAGAGTGGGTTCTAGCTATGTGTTCTAATGTATAAATATGAAGTGCTTTAACTTTGTTACATAGAATTTTGTTTTTTCTTGGTGTTTTTCCTTTAAGAAAGCATTTTAAGTATGGGAAAGTATTTTCAAAGTTGTTTTCAAAGGCTGTATTTATGTATTTTCAAAAAACCCTTACTGAGTATTTCAATGCTCACCCTATGTTTTATGTTAAATTTTTACAGGTTGATAGAGCCTTTCCAAGTCGTGGATGTTTGTTCTTAGCTCAGAAATAAAGATACAAAGTAGTTGTCTCTGATTCTATAGGATCTAAACCAGAAAGTTCCTCCTGATGTGTTGTGATGTGTGACTGATTTGTTTCATTTGTACGAAATAAATTACACACCATAACCATAACACCGGCTCTGGGATACTAGGGTCGGGGAGTCATAGTTGGTATCAGAGGAATGGTTTAGGCAACCCTGGAAAATTAGGACAACACAAAAACATTAATGTTTTACTAAGTAGGGTTTGTTCTTAAACTTCTCAGATGGAAAGACAGCGAACCACGCCTAGACTCTTGACTCTTCCTACAGAGATCATAGATACTATTGTAGCAAAATCCTGCTCAACAAGTTACCAACCTTTTTTTAACCTACGACTCACGTGAAATACCCTCTATAAAATATCGGAAATCTTGAATGTCCTTCGAATCTTCCGAGGGTCGGAAGTTGTGTATAACCAAATGTCCAATGCTTTGTTCGAGAATTATAAAAATAAAGGGAAGTACTACGAAGGACTCTTCCCGTGTTTCACCATGAATACTAAATGGTTGGCCTTCACGGCCTTCAAAGAAGCTACAAAGCAGTTGGACTTCCACACAGTCTTTATGTACCAAATCCTGTGCTTCAGTATGCTTGGGGAGCACTGCGATGTTAGATCTTTCATCAAATCCTTCAATTATGAAGTGGTTCGAGAGATCTTTAGGAACCAAATCCAAGCGGATATCGTGAAGCTTGATGTCACTCGTTTCCATATCTAGAAAACCACCTGTATCAAACGGGTGCTTGGTTTCAACCACGATCCACTTTTCCAAAAATGTATTTGGGAAGAGGAGACCCACAATCTTTGTTCTGCCCTGGGGATTGAGTTGAATAGTAACTTCTTCCATGGGCGGTGGAGGTAGAGGGACATCACCAAGGGTGTTAGAGAATCTGTGTGAGTAAGTCAGTGTATGTAAACCGATCAAATTGTGAGGACGCAATTCTTTTAAGAGGGGGATAATGTGACGCCCTAGGTTTTATAAACTGGTCCCAGTGAACAATGTTGTGGTTTTTAATTATTTCCCTTGTTTTATTTTATTTTATGGTTTGTGTGCTGATAAAGAATTCGAATGGAAATCAACCATGAATAATAAGATAAAATGTTATATATTTAAAAGATACATTGCAACAAGACCCATCTAATTGAAAGTACTGTGCACAAGACCTAACATGACCACAGCAAGACTACTGAGAATCACAACACGGGTAATCGGGTAGTCGTCATCTTCAGGTTCCATAAGCGTGAAAAATTTAACAGCCAGAACCACCGTGCACACACTCAGCACCAGTGGTATGAGGAGAGCCATCCGCCAAGGGTCCAGTGTTTTGAAAATGTAAAACATCCAACCCCTTGCTTTTATAATAGACCTCTAAGGGAATATGACTGTTTTTTTTTTGACCGTTGGACTCCAATGGATAAAGTGCATCTTTTTATACAATTTTTTGTCTTTATTACGCTTTTATAATATTATTGTATTTTGATATTTTAATTATTAAAAAATATTATAATTATATCTTCAAGTATTGAAATAAAATATTATTCTTAAAATGAATCTATTTTGATCATGATGATATTTATATGATGGAAAACATGGTATTTTAAAATGTCTCGAATGGGGTATCAGCAATAATTGAAAAATGTATCTTTTCGGATCTCTAAAAATATGTGTTTTGAATTAGAGAAAAACTATGGGTATTTTAAACATAATTTTATAAATCAACAAGTGAAGTAAGTTATAAATTGGATTTTAATGGTTATAAGATCATAGTAGTTAAAAAATTGTTCTATTAAAATATATCTTTTAAAAAAAACTAATAGTTATATCAAATAGTATCATTTGTTTACTTAAACTAAAATGGGATTTCTGGATTTGAAAATTATAAGTTAAAAGTACTTATTAAGTTTTATAAAATATCAAATTATAATGTTTTGGTTATATATGTATATATATTAAAAAAATTGAAGTAGTATAATGTCTAATTTTAGCATTTATTAAACTGTTCTTTTACGCAATGTTCCTACCCAGAGAAACCGTTGCTAGTCACGATGGCCTCGACTGTCCGATCATGCCAAGGACAGATCCCGGCTGTTGTTATGTTTTAAAATGATCTTTTATTTTTTTCCGCCCGATCACGCCAAGGTTGAATCCCAACCATCGTTTTTTTCTTTCTTTCTCCTCGTTTTCGGTCGCCTTCTACCTCACTTCGGGGTCCCGTGAACTAGCACCTGGTTTGCCGAGGACGCTACCCTCCCCACTGTTTCTGTTGACCTCGTGCACCCACCTCCCTAGGACTCCATAGGATCGGCCAAACCACCCCCCCCCGGATCGTTTTCCTTTAAAAACGATGAATCCTCTGTGTAATAGGGGTCCTCCGGAGTCGAGACGCACCACCGCGACACCTTCCTCGCCGTCGCCTCGCCACCACACGAACAACCTTTGGTTTCGCACCACGCTCCCTGTGCCCGACCACACTAGTTCCGGCGCTATGCCGCTGGACACCACACTGCTACCTTGTAGTGTATTCAAGAGGCCTCAACCTCACCGGACCACCTCCTGCCGCCCAGGTTCCTCCCGATTCTCCAGCCACCCAGCAAACCTTCTTCCGGCGAGTTTCCTCCTCAAGCAAGGTAAGGGTGTCATATTAAAGTGTTTTTCCAAACCTACCCATGCTACTCGGTTTTATTTATATATACATGAATATATATATTGCTTAGTTACAGGTTTACATATATATATATATATATATATTCCATGCAAACCATACAAAATATGTTTCTAAGATTTCCTTATAATTCTGTATTTTTTGTTAAGAATTATACTTTTGAAAGGGGTTATTTTAAAACAATTCCTAACATGTACGATCTTTATGTAAGCCTTATATATATAATTATATATTTTTATAAGTTATATACTTCAACACAAATCAGTTTTTGATTCTTACTTTTTATATGAATGATATTGGATGCAAACTAGGTCTTTGGTTTAGGTGCAAACATGTTATAGTTGAAATCAAAGATTTATATATTTATAGTTTCATGAACATTTAAATCCCATAAGGTTTTGTTTTTTTTAAACTGAATAAATGATAGATTGTTAGAGGTTTTCAGATTTCAAGTGAACCATGTTTAATTTATGAGAAACCCTATATATATACTTTGTGTATATATATCCCTATGTATGTATGTGTTTTTATGATTAATATTTGGAATCCTAGTTTCAAGAAATTGTTATTAATATTTTTATGCATGTAGGATTTTAGTGCTTGCCTATGCTATTTTATGTTTCTGTGACTAAGGGTACACCAATGATCATGTCTAATGTTTCCCTTGAAATGATTTATGTTTTTTTAAAAGGATATGCTTATGCCTGTTTTAAACTTGAATTAAAAGGATAGGGATTTAAGGGTTATGTTAATATGTAGAAATCCTCTATTATTTTTATAGCAAACTCGCTGCAATGATTTTTAGTGAGCAGAGTGCAACTGCAAATTCTATGACCAATGAAGAATAACAATTAATGACAAGTATTATATTTAAAGGGGTTTATTTCCAAGTGTCGGAATTTTAAAGATTGCAAGTGTTTATTATATTTATACCAAGCATGCCGTAGTAATTATTAGTGGATGGAGATTTGTTGCAAGTACTATGACCTGTGAAGAACAATAGTTAATGCCTAGTAGTTCGTTTCCACATACGGGGATTTTATAGACTCATCATTTAATACCCCTTGGGAGAAAATCTCACACAATTATCAATTTTTGTGCTTAAAAAAATTGTTCTATGCACGTAGTATGCTTCCTTAACCATGCCTGCTTTTATTGCATATTTTTAATTTTATCTATCATTTCATGTATTTTTAAACCAATTATATAATTGTTACCTTATTCATGTATATGACTCAACATGATAATGAACAAAGAACTAGATTACCCAAAGTGGTATGGGACACCTTGGGTAATATGAAATGAAAATTAAATATTCAATGTAGTATGAGACACCTTGAATATCTGACCTTACCAACATGTGGGAAATGTATGGGACTACCCAGAATAGGGTCTGGTAGAAAGAAAACCCTCCTGTTTGGGGACTAGTTAATGTAAGCCCTCCAGGTTGGAGAACGGCAAAAGTAAGCTCCTCGATGCATCAATAGTTCTCAAGATAGTCAGATTGGGTTTTTACCCTTAGGTCATGGCACAAGGCCTTGACACAGAGACCATGAGTCCTTCAGCATACATTTCTTAGCTTATGACCTACCAAGTGATTACTCCGACTAGATGAATATCCTTGGTGATAGAACCTTACCTATGACTATCAGATTAAAAAAAAGAAACACAAGACATATGATATGGAAATGTTGATGCATGCCCAGTTTTCTTTTCCAGAATTTTTTTACAAATGTTGCATTACAATTATCATTTCATGATGTGTTTTTTTAGATAATGCGCTTGTGCGTGACTCTGATGATGTTTGCACCTTGTTTTTCATGCACACCTTTCTTGTTTATGGACACTTTAATTAGTATAACCCATGAAATTTTATTAGCATACTGATCTTGTCTATTGAGTGGGTTCCATCTAAGTGTTCTAGTGTGTAAATATGAAGTGCTTTAACCGTGTTACATAGACATTTGTTTTGTCTTGAAGTTTTTCATTTACGAAAACATTTTAAGAATATGAAATTATTTGCAAAGTAGTTTTCAAAGGCTATATTTATGTATTTTCAAAAACCCCTTACTGAGTATTTCAATGCTCACCCTATGTTTTATGTTAAATTTTTACAGGTTGATAGAGCCTTTCCATGTCTTGGATTTTTGTTATTATCACAGAAATAATGAAGCAAAGTTATTTTCTCTGATTCTCCAGGATCTAAACCAGAAAGTTCATCATGATGTGTTATGATGTGTGACTTATTTGTTTCATTTGTACGAAATAAATTACACACCATAACCATAACACCGGCTCTGGGATACCGGGGTCGGGGCATCATAAAAAATGTCTTTCAAAACATTTTTACTATTTAATTGACAATGGGTTATGGTAATTTACACCCTTATTTGATGTTATACATTTTTTAAAGGAATATTTATGTTGTTTTCCAAACAAGGTACTTTTTGACCTTTTCGACAAATTTAAGGTAAGAATGTTCTTCTTAACTTATACAACAGGTGCGGCTATTTTCTGCCATTATAACATCATCAAATCATACCTTACAAGCTTATAAGAATATCTACAAAATAAATGTTTTATTTATAAATATGTGACTCTTAAATAATTTCAAAATAGAAAGAGATATTTCTCTAAAAAGGTTTTGATTTCATATATGTCAACATCCTTTAATGGATTTCAAGCTTATTTGAAGTTGATTTATTATGATACAAAACATCCATATTATATTTAAGGTTTTGTGATATGTTTGACTATGGATGTGTTATTTTTACACCATTCAAGGTTTATGGATAAAGTATTGACATTTCTTATGCTAGTTTAAATAAGAATGTTTTTGTTAGGTTTAAACCTTTTCATATGAAGAATGAATTGGACTTAGTAAGTGATGGGTGGAGCCTGTTATAGCTCCTCGATGCATCGGTAGGTCTCATGAGACAAACTAGTTTCTTGGAATAAGGCCTTGAAAAAATCTTATTTGTATTCTTGGCATGAGGCCTTGCCTATGTGGTTATGAATGTCATGCATTATGAATTCCATTATTATAAAAGTGGTTAATGATATTACATGTGATTATTTGACTAGTAGAATATACATGTTAATAATTAAGTGGAATTATTTCATTTTATTTATGCCATATTATGCTGAAGTTCTAGTTTAAAAGGCTTTTGTTTTAGTTATACATTACCTTAAATGTTTATGCTTATTTATGAAATTTTTTTCTATATTGTTATCCTTACTAAGCATCTAAGATCACCCATTTCTGTGTTTTATTTTTCCCAGGATGTGAAGAAGTATTCTATGACTGACCTGTAGGGATAGACTGAGGGATATGAGTGTGGTATATGGGTACAAGATGTTGTTTTTGTTTTTATTTCTTTATATAATGAAATAATTGTGTATGTATCTAGTACTTCCAAGGCTACTAAACAGATCGGACTTTCGAGACTTGATCTTTAGTGATCATGCCAATGATATGTAATAATTCACCGACTCTAGGTAACTGGGGTCAGGGCGTTGCGTAAAACCATTATATAGTAGGTTAAATGATGTTCATCTAAAATTAAGCACGAGGAAAGGGATTTCAAGTCTCTTTTTTTGGGAGACATATGTCATATTAACCACTTGTTTCTTTTGAATGATTTATGTACTACCCATATGTCATGTAATATAACAAATATACTTTGTTTAATGATATTTAAATTTTCATTTTATTTTATTCTGTATTGGGCCTTACAATTTAAATTATTACCAAAGTAGTAAGGTACGTAATCTTAATTTCTCTTTAATGTGGCATATTTTATTTCTGTGTGCCTAATTTATTTTATCTAGTGCGCATACTACACCGTATTCATGTAATATCATGAATAATTCATAATTAATCATATTTGAAGTTTTAATTTTAATTATTTTATCCAAGGGGATTTTCCTGAATGTTACCAAGTGGTAAATAATTTCATAACTCAATTTCTTTTCATTGGGTAATATTACTTCTTCATTTTCCATTGATATTGTAAGATTATGTATATAAAGACTTTGATTATATTATGTTTTATTTGTGATTGTTATACCTATATTCAAATTTGATATACCTAATCTATTCATAGATTAATTATCACTTCAACATTTTGATCATTGTAATGGATTTTGTCTCAATTTCCATTTCTTTTAGACATGTATTTTAATATATGCATATACACATTCATGCGGTGTATATACAAACCTATTGATTTATATAACATGAATATATATTTATTTATGATTTTTAAAGTTTCAAATATAGTTAATATATATTATTTTTATCATAGATATTAATATTACTTAAACTATATACCATTTTTATATATGGTGTTTACTTTGAAAGTTATTTGATTAATAGGGGAAGTATTGATAAATTAATGTACTTTAATGTATTGGGAAAATATTTTAAAAGGTATATTATTCATGAATTATATTTATTATTCTATATATAAAGAATTTTTTTACATGCAGTAATATGTGGGAACTAAAATTATATATCCCCTCGATGCATCAATTGGTCTCATGAGGCAAATTAGTTATCCAAATTAAAAAGATTTCTAACTGTAGTTTTAAACTGTATTGTGATTGGTCTTACAATTATAGGTATAATGATTCTTGAGATTGTGAATTCCAATAATAAAGAATTTACATAATTAGGAATTTATTTATTATTACTATCTATGAGATATTAAAAATGATATTATCACTGAATGCATTGCATTCCCAGATTATTGATTAAATGGAAAGTGTGCTTAACTATTTACCTTACCATATTGATTATTCCTTATATATTAATAATAGTAATTTTTTTGATTAAATGGAATTTGTGTTCATATATTTACATTTTTATATTGATATTTATATTTTATTCATAATACTCAATTTATTGATTAAATGGTATGTTTGGTCAGTTATTTACCTTCACATATTTATAATTCCTTAACTATCAATAATAGTCATGTTATTTAAATGGAATGGGTGTTCATTTATATACCTTTTTATGTTGATAATAATCCATGGTATTATTTCATTTATATTATATATGGATGAATTTAATTCATATTTTATTGATTAAACGCCATTTGTGTTCATATATTTACATTTCCATATTTATTATATCTTATCTAATAAATATAGTCCAATTATTTAAATTGAATTTGTGTTCACTTATTTACCTTTCAATATTTCTTATCATCCATAATATATTTGAATTGATGTTTTTTCCAGATTCATTTTATTATAATTTTATTGAATAAATTTCATTTGTGTTCATATATATACCCTCCCGTATTGATAATTACATACATAATCATGATAGTAAAATTATTCAAATGACATGTTAGTTCAGTTATTTACCTCTTCGTGTTAATTATGCCAATTGATTCACGATAGGTTACACTATACTTTACTATTACTGACCATCTAAGAACACCATTATTTTTTTCTTTTCCTATGAATCCAAGAGGTTCACTTTGAATGATATGAAAGTATTTATAGAGGGAATAAAAATATTCCTAAAAAATTGTTATAAATTATATATTCAAATATAATATGAGAATCTTGTATGTATCTAGTTTACGAAGAATACTAAACAATTCAGTCCTTTAGGATATGATTCTTTTTATATTATGCTAATTTAATAAATAAGACACTGAATCTTGGTTACTGGGTCTTGGTTTAGTACATATATAATAATATTTCATCATTAGAAACTTAATCTTAAACAACACCAATAAACAATGGGATTGTAACTGAAAACCATAACCACTTTGGTAACTTTTTAATCACAATTCTCATGAAATAAAGAACCTTATATGCATATTTATATCCCATAATTTTCATAATAAAAATTATAAATGATATTCATGGGTAGTATATACACCACACAAAATAAACAAGTGGTTTATATGGCATGTGTCCCATAAAAATAAAAGTGAGAGGAAAATACATTACAAGTTTTGTAACTATTGAATCATAATCCCCATTAAAGAGTAAAACATAATGAAACATTAAATATAATGAAAATAAGTAGATTCATGATATAAAATTTTAAATGGTTATTATATACACCACACAAAATAAAAAAGTGTTTGACATGATATATGTATCGCAGAAATAAAGGAGAGACTAGAAATACCTTACATCAAGTCCTGACATTCTTCACATGCATTTCAACATCATATATAATTAATATAGGTATATTATAAATATATTTTATAACCATATTAATTTTATCGTACAATATATTATTTAATTTCAACCTTTTATTACCCATTTTTTAATAATTATTTATTAAAATAACTATTTATTGTGATAAGTGCTTCGTTTTTCATGTAAGTTTTGGGTCAGTAGTTTTGATCCTTGTACTTTTATTATGGTTAAATCATATAAAAATGTTTATAATGAAATAAATATAATATAAAATAATTATAAACATATTTAGTTCTTTCCATAAAAGTTAAATATAGAAAAAATGAATTACATCATTCATAGAGAGGGTAGGTCGTACAAATGCATGAATGTTGTTTTTATTTTTCTACAGATGGAATGAAAGAAATGTAAATATTAATTCAAATTTACAGAATACTTTTTATATCATATATATTAATTTTGTATATCCTTTTTACCATACATATCAAAATAAAATGAAAAACATATCATATCGCTTCGTGAAGGCGGTAGTCCACACATATGCATGAGTGACATTGACATTCTCTAACAGATTAGAAGGTAAAAAAGAAGATTTTATATCATAATTATAATAAAATAATTATGTCATAAGTATCATATAGAAATATATATATATATATATAATAAATAATTATATCTATATATGATTTTTGGTATCGGAAAAAAAATTACAATAGTTTGCGAGGTGGTTGCCCGCTATACACACGATCAACAGTTTCGTTTCCCATTTTGTGGAAGATGATATAGGTGTAGGTTATACAAAAAACATAATAAAATCATATTATATGGGAGATAATTATTTTTTTACATCATAATATATTAATAATATTTGAATGTGGTGGAACATGAAATAAAGTAAAAATGATCAGTTAAGAACGATACATTTTCATCAGACAAACTCCTTAGGTATGCCGCAAAATCCATCATATTAGGGTTTCCTAATCAAAATAAGACCTCGAAGACATGGTAAGTTAGGTAAGGAAGGATTTTAGGAAGGTATTTACTAAACCGAAATGTTATTTTTTTGGATATGAGAGAAAATTATATTCCCTTTTACAACTGGGGTAAGCAACCCACCTAGAAGCTACATAGAAATTTTCCAAATGAATCCAAAATGATAAATTCATTACGAAGAAAAATGATTCCAAATGGATATATATTACAATTTGAGGTAGGATAAGATATAAATATTGAAATAAAATATTAATTATACATTGTTTATCAGAATAAATAGCCTTATCTTTTAGTCTACCCCCCCCCCCCCCATCCCAGTAAACCCGTTTGAACCATAACTGTAGTAATTAATTTTTATTTTTTTCACTATTCATTATTTAAAAAATTGAGTTACCTTTATTAAATAATATAAATTATTATCATTTAAATCATATAATCTATTTTACAAAAATAAAGTCACATAATTTGTAGAATATAATTTAAAATTAAATTGGAAGACACGACGGAAAAATGGTTTTCCAAAGAAAATGTTTCTTTAAATTTTATTGTTTTTCTCAAAAACAAACATAAAACTAATTATAGTAAAATAAATTTGGTTATTAATAATATAATTTTTCGAATTTTAATTTATATTCATTTTAAAATATAATTTACCTTTACAAATAATTTAATTTAAATAGAAGTTTTCATTGAAATCCTTATTTTTCAATATTAATCGAAATATTAATCATTTCAAAAAATTCTAAAAAAATAAAAATAATATAATTTACAAAATATAAATTCTGAAAAATAATTATTTTTCCCATATATATTTTCTATATTTATTACAAATAATTTTATAAATTTTTGTGTAGAACATGACAGAACAACTTTTTAGATAAAATATATTTTTTGATCATAATACGGGATTTTTTATTATCCCATGATTAGAAAAAATAATAGATGAATGATAAAACATATTACTGAATATATAATATATAAAATTAATTAAAATAATTCACTAATAATTAATCATTAACTTTATTTATATATACAACATTGTGCATGTAAAAATAGTTTTTTTGAAAAAACATTTCTTTAACATTCAAATTATTATTATTTTAATTTGTAATCAATTGATAAAAAATGAATTTATTTTATTCATATGTAAACTATATAATTTTTTTATTTTTTTAATTCTATCCATACTATAAAATTTAATAGCTAGGTTATGAAGGCCATGATTAAATAATAATAATAATATTTTATTATGGTTCGCTAAAACTTGGTGTTGTGCATAATGTAATATATCAAAGAAATTAAATATATTTGAAAACATATATTTCATAAAATATCAGGGGGTCAAATTCTACCCCGACCATTTAATAAATTTTTTCCTCACAATTTGAACTTTTTCTCAGAGGGTTTGAAATTTTAATATTACCTCATGGAAAACCCACATCATAAAATGGGACAATAAAACTTTCTATAAAAAATTGGAAAAATAAATTGTGAAATTCATTTGGTATAACACATAACATGGTTTATAAATAGGAAACAATTAGAGGGAAGTAAAAATATTTAAATGGAATAGAAAACTAATGCCCAAATACTAATATAGAGTAAAAGAGAGCATGGTCAGGGAGAAAGTTAACGACCACAAATACATAAATATATGATGGTTGAAAAGTTCAGTCAATCATTATAAATGAAGGTAAATGTATAACATTTTTATTATAAGTTACTTTTACTAATTTTTAATAATTTTAATGAGAATATATTGTTACTTTATTTCATTCCATTTATATACACAAACACATTCTTTGGTTGTGATTTGATCAATTTAAATATTATCACTTAATCCAAGAAATTAATATCGATGATGGATTTTTTTATCCAGGCTTAAGGAAATAAAATTAACTATTAATGGATCATAATATCTAAAAATTGTTGACATTTATTTCTCCTATATCTAGATATTTTTCAAAACTAAAATAGGTAACACAAGATATCCAATATGGATATTTACAAATAATTATGTTCTAAAACATCATGAATAACAATCAAAGTTGAAATTAACACATTGCACAAATAGTTAACCATAAATCTCCTCTAAAATATGTATAAGAAATCATGAATCCAAAATATTGGAATGTTTTTATCTAACATCCTACTATGATCAACATATAATATATCTTAGAATTATTTTAATCCCTCATAAAGTCTCATACAAAAGTTTAAATACAATTTTCATTTTCTAAAATACAATAAGATATGCTTTTATAAGATAATTATACCATTATTACATAAAATTTATTCAATATTAGACAAAAAAATTGCATACAATACTCTAGTTCATCCTTCCAATAATAGATTATCTAAGTTTGATTTAGAATATCAAATGTGATTTCATTATTCTAGAATCGATGTTGAGTGAGAAAATCAATGCTTAAAATAATATGAAATTTCACTAAAGGATGAAAAATAATATTTTTATAGGGATACTTTATACGAAATATAATATTAAATTCCCAACACTAGAGTAGAGTATAAGTTTTCAATATTTATTATGATTCAATTCAGGTATTGTGATTACATAAACATTCCTTTTGTTCTCTTTCTTTAGAGGTTGTTGTGTCTTATTATCTTCATTATCACTTTTTTAGAAAATTGATTGTCATAATTCCAAAATGCATTGAAACCATAGAACTTATGTGAGGGTTAATTATATTGAATCAACTCTTCATTAATTTCATTGAATGGATTCTTCACATTACTTTGATTGTATTTTACATGGTGGTCAGTTTTCCCACACCTTAAAAATTTTCTTCTTCCTTTCAGGCATTCACCATAGGGATCTTTACCACAATTTTAGAAATTAGAAGCATGAAAAATTTTCTTTCCACTATTTTAAATACCACTAGATCATCCCTGAAACTCTATATTCCTTTCCTTATCACCAAAACCTTGAGGATGTATAACTTCAATTCCTACATTTGGTGCAAATAGAATGATTTATTCCTATAATCAATAGTACCTTATGGCTAGTTCAATTTAAAAACATGGTATTAGGCCACTAATGGATAGATCAATTTTTCATCCAAGGATGATGATTAAACCTAAATCATACATTTGAAATCTTATATAATTTTCCTCGTAGTTATCATTGGATTTATCATCCTTCTTCATAAGCTCAAGGAATTACTTCTCTTTTTTTACATAGAATACAAGGGATGTACTTGATAAAAAATATTCCCTTAAACTCATCCCATTCCATGGAATCAATTTCATCTTCTTGTATCTAATTATTAAAGACTTGGTATTAGGACACTAATGGATATTTCAATTTTTCATTCAAGGATGATGATTAAACCGAAATCATACATTCGAAATCTTATAGAATTTTCCTCATTGTTATCAATGGCTTCGTCATCCTTCTTCATAAGCTCAAAGAATTACTTCTCTTTTTTTACATAGAATACAAGGGATGTACTTGATAAAAAATATTCCTTTAAACTCATCCCATTACATGGAATCAATTTTATCTTCTTGTATATTATTCTTAATAAGATTCCACCATTGATCCACCTCACCTTCTAAATGATAAACCACTAGGAAAACCTTTTTTGGTCCAAGAATAAAAAAATGGAAAATATATTTTCCTTCACATTGGTATTTCTCTCAATAAGCATTGGATGAGATGACCCATAGAATGAGGGTGAATTTTGTAACATAATTGAATCAATGGCAGGTTTCTACCTCCGTGGTAAATTAAAATTTTCAAAATGACCTATGTTACCACTTATAGATTCAGAGTTAATTAAGAGTAGTCACACAATATTACATCCTAGCTTTTAATCCATTTTCTAGTTCATGGTTATAGTCATTAAATCGTTTATAACATTCATTTTTCTCATGATTTATTCAGGTTCCAATCATTAACTAGAACCAAAAACATAGTTTTAGAGACAATAATCATAGAGGAAGACAACGTAATCTTGAAAAATAATTTATAGTATGTCTAAATCATGACACCTTATTTATAATATTTTAAAACATATGTTTAACCAAGTTCATTCATGGTAATCATCTATTCAAATCCTCCATGATGTTTCATAAAGGGTTTGTGAATTTCTAAGACACATCCCCTAGGAGTTTCAAACTAGGTGTAAATCAAGGATTATTGTCGTGAAGCATGTGATTATCAAGTCAAATACCAATGCACAATTTTTGAAGTTATTACCCCTAGGTATAAATATTCTACATCCACATCCACTTATAGTTTCGATAAAGGGATCTAATACTTGGAAACCAATCAATTTATACATCACCAAAATTCTATAATATTTTCGAATAATTAGAATTATCCTTATATCTATGCCTATGGTTCACACTAAAGTTTTCTAATACTAGTTAAAACGTTTATTTAAACCTATCCTTTGATTTACACTATAATAACCCAAACCTTTCATTTATAAATATATCATCATTTTAGATGAATATTAAACACATTTCAAAAATACACTCCTAAGGATAGTAAACGTTTGGTGCCTTTCGAGACTAGATACTCAATCATATTATTTATTGAAAGATATTAAACATATCCCATAATGATCTTATCGTCTTATTATCCATACCCTACTTAAAACATATCTTCAAAGCCTAGGAAAATAAATATAAGAAAGGGTGATCTTAGATGCTCAGTAATGGTAAAAAATGATAAATTAATAATCAAATATCAATCAAAGGGTTTGATAATATGAGCATAAGATTTTAAAACCATATCATATATAATTAAGATCATAATATTGAGTCAATGAATAAATCGTGAAGTTCATAAGATATCAATCATTATGACTAAAATAATATAATCAATTTGAGAATAACATAGACATTGTAATGTGGAAAAACATTATATTATAACATTCTGAACATGTATAAATAGAAACAGGTTCACTGATTATGTTAAGGACATAAAATTAGGTCCTCGCATAAACATAGGGACTTGAAACTAGGTCTACACATAACAATAGGAAAATGAAACCATGCCCACACATAATTTTATTAATATGACACCAAGTACATGCATAACCCTATAGACATAAAACTAGGTCCAAACAAGATCATTTGGACATGAAATCAAGTGCAAACATAACATTATGGACATGAAAGCATGTCCATACATAAAATTGTGAACTTGAGATCAGGTTCATGTAAAACAGAATTAACTTATGAGTTATCAATATTTAACCAATGCATTGGAGGGATATAAAATTATGATCTCACCCATCACATAATTAAAATCATATATATATATATATATTCTACAATATCATTAAAATTAATTATATAATAACCAATAGAAAGGAAATGGGTTTGATAAATATTTCATCATAGTAATACCCATGGAAAATAAATGGGTTTCATAAGTGTAACCCATAGAAAGTATTTGAGTTTCATAAGAATAAAACATGTAAAATAAATATATTCCATAAATATATTTTCATCAAAATCATAAACCATCT
The DNA here is from genome assembly GCA_963277665.1 of Viscum album. Classification (NCBI taxonomy): domain Eukaryota; kingdom Viridiplantae; phylum Streptophyta; class Magnoliopsida; order Santalales; family Viscaceae; genus Viscum; species Viscum album. Next base: position 180,305,220 of record OY728157.1, read on the forward strand.
AGATATCATGATAGTTCATTAGATCATATCCCCAGTAAAGATTAAATAACATTAAAGGATTTCATCTAAGATGAAAAATTATTTTAACAGATCAACTTAAACATTTATTTCAGAAAATAAGCATTTTTACTTGGAAATACCGATTGAAAGTATAAAAGTTTCCCAAATATTAATGAAAACATTTTATTTTAAAATAAATATTTAAATTTATAAATAAATATTTAAATAATTGATTAATTATGATGGAATGAAAAAATATTTATTTTCAATGAATTAAAAAAATATTCCTTTCATGTAATACCCTAAGAATTTAGAGTACGCCTCTATTAAAATAAATCTCTTCAATAGCTTTTGTTGCACGCAACACCGAGTTCAAACGAAGAGTGATATATTATTATGTGACTATTAGAAACTGACCATTACATTTGAGGGTATGAATAGTATTAACCAAATTATTAAATATATACTTTCCATACACATTTTTATGTATTAATTCATTCATTGTGAATAAGAACTATATTTTTAGTAAATTCATTTTATTTTCTAATAATAAATTTTCTTTAAAAATAAATTTCATTTAATTTTATGAGTGAATATTATAATTAGTTTATTTATGTTTTATATAATTTATATGAAAATTTTAATATCATTTTTTGTATTCAAATTTTCAAAATTACTTTAGGATGAGGTTTTGATAATTTTCTAAAAATATTTATTTTTCCGTGAATAGTGTCAAATACCAATTTTTATAAAGCTCACATTTTATTTATATTAAAAATTAATTATATTATTTGAAATTGATATAAAATTAAATTGATTAATATTTAGTTATACATAATATAATTAGTTAAATTTATATAATATTTATACCATATTTTATTAAGAACATTTTTAGGCTTAAATCACATTTTTCTAAAAAACTGTTTTTTGTTGCATTTTTTGGTTTAAGTTTAAATTTAATTATAAAACTTCTGTCTTTTCAATTTTTCAAAAATTAAAAAGTGTTTTTATTTATTTTTTCCAAATTAGGTAATAATATCATTTTCATTTTTATGCATAAAAATCTATCGTGGTTAAAAAAGGATCTATTGTAATATAAGTAAAATAATGTAGCGGGTTAAAGTTAAATGGTAAATTCTGAAAATACCTAAAAAAATTAAATGGATTATTTATGTGTTTAAAGATAGAAAAAAAGTATTTAAAACATTAATTATCAAGTAAATTAATTGATATTAACTCCACCCAAATGTGCTTAGCTTTAAATACAAAATAATCATTATTTAATATCTTAAAACAACCCCTGCTCAAGTATAAGTACCCACATTCCCTCATAACTTATCCAAATCATATATATCAACAAAAATATCACAATATATCTTCCCAATATCCTTATAAAAAAATTTTAGGTCCGTTTATTCCAAAAAATCAAACCTTAGTGTCCATAAGAGGGAATCCAAAGGAGGATTCTTTAACAAAAGGTAATCATCTTTACTCACTCATTCAATTTTATTTCTTTTTGTAATTTCTCTTAATTTGATGTAAAAATTTTTAATTAATATATATATTATTATAAATATATTGTTATGTTATTAGTTTTATTGGAAAACCATTTTCTATCTCATCTCTATTCTATGAAAATCTAAAACACCGCTCGTGCGTACGTACGACTTATCGTCTCCACGCAATAGTTTAATTTTTTATTCATCACAACTTTAATTGGATGGTCATAATGATGTAAATAATAGATATATATGATAATTATGACATTATATAAATTATTTAAATTTAATATATCATGCACTCCCTTACCCTTTCACTCATCAAGGGAATGGTATCATTACTCATGTGCATGTACGTTCTGTCATCTCCATGAAGAAATGGGACTCATTTTACATGTTCAAATTCAAAAAAGGATACATAAAATGTATATAATGATTTAATATGATATTTATAACATTATTAAAATTATTTATATGATTTTACTTTATAATATGTGAAAGTATCAAAAATATCATGACAAAACACATATGAGAAAACAAGGCAATTAACACCCGAAATAGTTAAATGAATAACATATTATTAATATATGAGTAGTAAAATGTTATAAGGGGATCATATATGATATAATTATTATTAATATAATTTTTTATAATTCAATAACATGTTTGAAACTACTATACAAGATGTTCGTACACGTATGGAATAAATCAAATATAAGGTAAGGGTTTCTCATCTCACTTTTACTTCTATGAGATATATGCCCCATTCACCACTTATTTCTTTGTAGTAGTGTATAAACTAACTTTTAATATATTATATCATGATTATACTTATCTTCATGGTATTTTATGTTTCTTTTAATAATTACTACTTTTATGGGACTTACAATTCAAATGTTACCAAAGTGGTAAGGGTTTATTTCACAATCTCATTATTATTCATGATTATTTACGTTTAAGTCTCCATTGGGGAATATTTCTCTTACATATCCATGTTTTCTAAGAATATTTTCAAAAAATATTATTTTTATGTTGTACTATTAATCTTTAAAGTCATTTTTACTCATGTTTTATTTTTTAAGAAATAGTTTTAAAGGAATCTTGCTATCTTTTTCCAAACAAGTTACTTTATGACTTTTCGGACAAAAAATATGAAAGTAATGTATTTTTAACATATACGACATTAGAAAAATTTATTACCATCATGAATACTTATGTTTTTAAACTTTATCTAAAATTTTAAAATGTTATTTTCAAAAAAATCTTTTTTAAATTTTCAGCATTTTAAACATAATTGATTTTGGATGTGAAAGGGCTATTTTCCTAGAGAATTATTCATTGTTATCATTTAAATTATTTTCATCTATGTCAAAATAATTTATTGAATCTTTTTCTAAATCAAAATTGATCTATTATGATACCATCTACCATATTTTAATTAATAGTTTATGATCATTTTGACGATTTATTCACTATTTTGATACCATTAACTGTATTAATTTGTAAGGATTATGATTATGTTTACTGATTGGGGAAAGTCCTTCAATTTTCATATTATTCTTTCAATACGAATGAATATATTGAGTATGTTTCAACAAATTTATATGGGGAATGAATTGGACATAGTAAGTGATGGGTGGAGCCTGCTATATCCCCTCGATGCATCTATAGGTCGCATTACAAAAACTAGTTTGGGTATTCACTTAGGCCTTTCTCATTTAGGTATGGTGTCTTGGATAAATCGTTAACTTTATGTTTATGATGTCCCAAATTATTAATTCCCTTATTATTAGGTTATATTGGTTCCAATGTGATTATTTGATTATTTTTTATATCCATGCATAATTTTTAGATCATGTTATTATAGAATTATCTTTTTTTCATTTATGAATTACATATTATGCTCATGTTACTTTTTTAATGGAATGGGTTTTGATTATTTACCTTCCCATAATTATTTATTCTTATTTATGATAAATTTTTCTATATTAATACCTTTACTAAGCATCTAATTTCACCCCTTACTTATGTTTCATTATCCCTTGGATGATAAGATGAATATTATGGCTGATATACAGAGTAAAACATGGATAATAATGATTTTCTCAATCAAGTTACTATGTTTTATTTTATATTTCTATTTGTAATGTAAGATTCATGTATGCTACTAATATTCCAAAACTACTAAACTATTCAGTCCTATAGAATAAAATTCCTTTTATGTTATTCGAATGTAATAAAGTAATCACCGACTTCGAGGTACTCGGGTCTTAGTATTTAGAGTTGGTATTAGATAAATTTTAGTAGAAACATTGGATACTATAATTATAAAAATATAGATTAGGGAAAAGTAACCCTGTAAAAGATTTTGATAGTTTTTATAAAGTAACCAATCTGTTTATTTTGATATTATATATAAATAAAACATTAATTTATGTTAATTGTTTAACAAGTTGTAAAGTTATACGTTATTTATAATATAATCAATTGTATTAAATTATTTAGAAATGGAACCAAGTGGAAGGAATGTAATCCTTATCAACATAGGTAATCCATGTAGGGATTTCTATCCTAGGAATGTTAATGATAATAGAGCTTGAGCTAAACAACTTATATATAAACTAAGACAAATATCTCAATATTTGAACAATAAACTCGTCTATATTGGGTTTCCTAATCCACAACATGGTGTAATACTGTTAGACATATTAATATGAAAACAACCTTCATTATTCCTTGGGAATATAAATTCTTTATTAGATGAGAAATAGATTTGTTCCTTAGAGAAGTTATTTCTTACTTTAAGAAGTAATGAAATGGAGAATTTTGTCATGGAACATTATGCTCTTTAAGAAGATACGAATCAATGGTTCTCATTAGCTCAAAACACTATAGAGGGGGAATAAGTTGAAAACAGAGAATAGAATTATTTTAAAGATATTTTCCTGGAAAATATTTTATTCATGAAAACTAGTGGATATAGAGAGACAATTTTTGAGAATGAGATAGATGGACGATGAGTATTTATCTATGTATGAATCTAACTTTACAAGGTTATCAAGTCTTGTTTAGGACTTTGCACATAATCTAAAATTTATGATTGAACATTAATTTGAGGTTTTTAATCCAATTCTTCAAAGAAAAATATTATTCCAAACATTTTCATCATACTATAATATGGCCATCTAATATAAATATATAGAAGTAATTTTTTCAAGTATTATAGATTCAAATGGAATCATGATATGAAGAGGGATTCAGAATACTTTGTAAATGGGAAAAAAGAAAAAAAAATTGAAGAAGGGAAGAATGGAATAATTTAATTTTAAATCTTTCAATAAATGTGGAGAGAAACATCATGGAACATGCATATTGGGAATGAGAGTTTGTTACATGTGTAGAGAAAAATGGCACCAGTCCTGTGATTGAATGGAAAAGAAAGAATTCATAAATGTGAAACTTTTTAGTTATATAGAGATGAGACACTATGAACATGATTTTCCTAGAAGTTTATGGTACTTTCCCAAGAAACTTCCAATGGGGAAAGGAAGATCTTATGCAGTCGCAAAACATAGGGTTGAGGTTCCTAATGATTTGGTGGTATGTACTTAATTTATCTCCTCAAATTTCTCGGATTCATTATTTGATTCTGGGTCATTGCATTCTTCTATATCTTCTTAATTTTCCATAAAAAATAGTCATTTACAATTTACATTAATAAGGGACTTCTTGGTCAAAATACCTAGTGTAAATATGATTTCACAAAATATTTTTCAAGAAGTCCCTATTATGAAACATAAATGTTCTCTATTTGTGGATTTTATTATTATAATCATGGTTGATTTTGATATAATCCTTGGTATGGTTAGAATTTCAAAATATAATGAAAATTTTTATTTCAAAGAGAAGTAAATTTTGATTTGTGATAAAGATATGGAATTTCTTATCTTTATATGGTATAATTTATCATCATATATATATCTGGGTCCACCTCCAATACCTATTTAAAATAAGATTCTTAGAGAAGAAGAGAAGACATAACCTGCTGAGGAAAATAGTGATATTGAAATAGAGGATGAACCTATAATATAGGAATAAATTTATGTTTTTCCTGGGTAATTACCTAGATATTCACCAGAGTAGGAAGTTTAGTTTTCAATTGATTTAATCTTTATTGAAAACCTATATCAAAGACTCTTTATAGAATGAAAACTATGGAGTTAGTTTAATTGAAGAAACAAATAGTGGATTTGAGTGTTAAGGGATTTATATGACCTAGTGTTTCACCTAGGGGATCCCCTATTTATTTTGTTAATAAGAGAGACAAAACTATTAGGTTGTGCATTGATTATAGGTAAATCAATGATATTATGATAAATAGTAAGTATCCTCCAACACGCATTAAATATTTATTCAACCAACATCATGGGGGTCAATATTTTTAAAACATTAAACTTTGTTCTAGATATCATCAATTGAAAGTAAATAAGGAAGATATTCTAAAGACAGTGTTACAAACGATATATGAAAATTACGATTTTACAGTAATTCCATTTTATTTTACTAATTCACCCTATGTTTTTATAGATCTAATGAATATAGGATTCATAGAATATCTTGATGATTTTTTATGTTTATTTATGAAATCTCATTAAACTCTAATAACTATGAGGACCTTGAGAACCAATTTTGGATTGTTCTTAAGACTCTTACAAGAAAAAATTTATATGGGATGTTTAGGAAGTGTTAATTATGGGTTCAAAATTCTTTTTTCGTGGCCATATTATCTCCAAGGATGGAATTTAAGTTGATTTTGTGAAGGGAAAGGTAGAGCAAAAATGTTTTATACCATCAAATATAACAGTGGTAAGAATATTCATTGGTTTGGCATGGTACTATTGGAAATTTTTTTAAAAAAAATTCTTGTTTAGCTAACCTGTTAACCAAGCTTGGTTCTAAAGGGGATAAGATTATTTGGAAAAATGACTGTGAATAATGTTTTGAATAATTGAAGATAATATTGGTGAATGGTATGATCTGGACTCCTCCATTGGGAAATGGTGGATTTGGGATTTATAGTGATGTATTAAGGAAAGGAATTGGTTGTTTCCTCATGCATAATGATATATTTATTGACTATGTTTCAAGGTGGATATGACTCATGAATAAAACTATCCCACTCATTCTCTTGAGTTAGAAATATTAATTTTTTCTATGAAAAAATGGATACCCTATCTATATGGTGAAAGCTGTGAGATATATATAGAACAAAAGAGTTTCAAATATATATTCACAGAAAAATATCTCAACATGTTGAAAAGGAAATGTCTTATGATACTCGAGGATTGTGATTGTTCAATACACTACCACCAAGTGAAGGAAAATATAGTAGTAGATGAATTGAGAAGAAAGGATCGTGGATTTATTAAAAAAAATGGGGATTGATAGGGATCATGTGTTCATGGATATATTAGATATTGATATTGAAATTATTAAGGAAATAGAAGCATCACTCCTTTTTCAAATGGTTTCCATACCATCTTTATTATAAACGATAAAAATTACTCACTCTAATGATCATTATTTTAAAAATAAAATTAAAGTTGTGAGTGATGGGAAATTAAACTACATTGTTTATAAATATAGTGTTCTAAAATTTGCAAAGTGTATTTTTGTTCCATTTACACCTGAGCTAAAATTGTAATTATTGGATGATTATCATAGCTCAAATTTCTTTATACAGACTGGTAGCACCAAAATGTATATATATTTGAAGGAGGATTTTTTTGTGGGACAATATGAAGTGAGAAATTGATAATTATGGGTCAAATGTTTTGGTTTCTCAATAATTGATGGTTGAGGGACAACATACTATAGGAGTCCTACAACCTTTAGATATTCATAAATAAAAATTGGATGAAATTACTATGGAATTTTTCACAGGATTACCACAGACACCAAGAAATAATGATGCAATATAGGTTATTTTTTATCAACTTACCAAATCTTCACTTTTCATCTATATAAGGGATGTTTTAAAACTACATTCACCTTGAAAAAATCTACATTAATGAATTTCTAAGACTTCATGGTGCACATATTACAATTTTTTATGATCTTGATACAAGATTTACATCAAAATTTTGGAAAATTATTCTGAAGTCTCTTGATACTGAGCTTCATTTGAGCACCACTTATCAACATCAAACTAATGGAAAGATAGAAAGAACTATCCAAACTTTATAATACATGTTTAGATCCTTTTCACTTTACTTTCAAGGTATGTAGGATCAATATTTACCTTTGATATACTTCTCATGTAACAATAAATTCTATTAAAGTTTTCAAATAGAATCGTATGAAGCATTATATGGAAGGATATGTCAGACACCAACTTGTTGGGATGAAATTGTATAAAGGAATATTATAGTTCTGTAACTTTTTGAATAAATAATGACTAATATAAATACTATTCAAGCCCATATCAAGGAAGGTCAAAGTAGGAAAAGGAGATATGTCAATATATTTACTAAATATTTGGAATTTAATTTTGCAGATCATGGTTTTATGAATGTATCTCCATTGAATGGTGTAATAAGTTTTGGTAAGAAATGAAAAATTATTCCTATATACATCATACCTTTTTAATTCCTAGAAATACTTGGATTTTGGGGTTATCATTTAGCAATTCCACCTAGCCTTTTTTAGAGTATGTGACATGTTCCATATCACTTTTCTAAGGAAGTACATTCCAGACCATATGCATGTTCTCAGTTCTGAAGAAATAGAATTTGAACCTAGTTTATCTTACTATGAAGATCCTATATAGATTCTAGACACTATAGAAAAAGTATTGATGAATCAGATGACTTGGTTTGAAAAGGTACTTTGGAAAAATCATAAGATAGAAGAGGAAATACGGGAACATATAGAAATTATGAGGAAGAACTACCCAAATCTATTTATGAGGTGACATTATTGAAATTTACAAGAATAAATTTTTGTTGAATGGAAGAATGTAACACCACATGATTTTAAATAATGTCCCTTTTTAAATAAATCTCTTCAATATAATTCATTACATGCAACACCGAGTTAAAACGGACCACGAAATATGATTATGCACTTGTTATAAATTAAGTGTTATATTGGAGGGTATGAATAGTATTAACAAAATTATAAAATATATAATTTTTCTACCCATTTATAATTTATTAAATATTTTTTTGAAAACCCACATTATTTTTAATTAAGTCATTTCATTTTTTAAAAATATATTTTCTTCAAAACAATTTTCTTCCATTTTATAAGTGAATATAATAATTAATTTCTATATTTTTTAGTGAATATATTTGAAAAAATTAATTTCATTTTAGGAATTATCATTTCAAAATTACCTTAGCAAAACTTTTTTAATTTTTATTTAAAATATTATTTTTTTCATAAAGGAGTGAAAAATAATGATTTTTATAAAGATATCATTCTAATTATATTAAAGAGTAATTTAATGATTTAAAATTAATCCCAAATTAACTTAAGTACTATTTATTTATATTTTTTATATTTAATTAAATTTATACAATCTTTATACCTTATTTTGGAATATGTAACTTTTTCGGCTGAAAATGCCTTAAAAAAACTATTTAGAATTGCATTTTTTATATTTAGTTTTGAAATTTTTGTGTATTGAATTTTTAAAAATAGATTCAATATTTTTAATAAATAATTGAATATTAATTATTAAGTTCATTTTTATTTTTAGGCATAATAAAATACTATCGTAAAAACAATTACCTCAATATAGGTAAAATAATGTATTCAGTTACAGTTAAAAGGTAAAAGCTTAAAATACCTAAAAATTAAAAACATTAAATGGGTGGTTAATTTGTTTCATTACCTAAACCATTATTTAAAAAAATCAATTACTGATAAAATTATTTTAATTTAATGACACCAAAATGTCGTAGCTTTAATTACAAAATAATCATTATTTAATCACATAAAACCACCCCTCACGAGGTATAAATACCCTTTATTCCGTCCTAACTTCTCCACACCATCTAGATTATTAAAACCCTTCCCATTTATCTTTCCAACATCCTTATTATTGTTAATGAGTTAATTTTCATCGAAAAATATCAAATCTAGTTTCTCTGAGAGGGGATCCAAAAGAGGATTCATTAAGTGAAGATAATTGTCTTTACTAACTCCTTCAATTTTATTTCATATTATACTTCCTAATAATGTGTTGAATGAATTCTTAAGTAATATATCTATTGTGATATATATATTTATATATTTTTATTTTTATTATAAAATAATTTTCCATCTCATCTATGTCCTATGAAAATTGAAAACATGCCTTGTGCGTACATACGGTTTTTTATATCTATGTTGTGGTTTAATTTGTTTTTCATCCCCACATTAATTGAATGGATGTGATGATAGAAATATTAGAAATATATCATAACTTTAACATTATATAAATTTTTAAATTTAATATAGCATTAAATTTTTTACCCATTCACTCATCAAGGTAATAATATCATCGCTTTTGCGTACGTATGTCTAACCGTCTCCACAAAGCGATGTGATTCATTTTCCACAACCAAACATAAAGAATGATTAAAAAATGTATATAATAATTAAATATTATATTTATAACATTAATAAAATTATTTTTATTGTTGGAATATATAATATGGGAAAGTACCAGAAGTTTCATGGAAGAACACATGTGAGAAAATAAGGAAATTAACACATAGAATAGTGAATCGAATAAAATATTATTAATAAATGAATTATAAAATGTTACAATAAGATAATATATGATTTAATAAATATTAATATGGTAATTATATAAGTTAATAACATGTTAAAACCCACTATAAATGAGTTTTGGACATGTATGGAAAACATTAGACCTAAGGTTAGGGTTTTTCCTCTCACGTTTACTTCTCTGAGATATATGCCTTATTCCCCAATTATTTCTTATTTGTAGTGTATAAGCTGTCATTTTGATATATCATTTAATTAATCTCTTTATCTTAATGGTATAATGTTTTAAATTTTATGATTATTAATTTTAGGGGTCTTACGATTGAGAAGTTACCGAAGTTGTGAGGGTTTATTTCAGATTCTCTTTATTATTCAGGTTTTTTTATGTTTAAGAATCCACCTGGGAATATTTATCTTCTATGTTTATGTTCTCTAAGTATATTTTCATAAATTATTTTAACATTATCCTACGTATATTTGAAACCATTTTTACCTATGTTATACTTTTTACAAAATTGTTTGAATGGAATCTTTTTTTTTCATTTTCCAAAAGAGGTGCTTTATGACTTTTCTAGCAAACAATATGGAATGAATATTTTTTACCTTATATGGAATTAGAGTATTTTTCCTCCATTATTAATAATTAATGTTTTGAATATTCCTTTATAGGTTTACAAGTTTATTTTAAAATAAAATTTATTCTTTTATAATTGCATATTATTTTGGACAAAAGTGATTTTCAAAGTGAAAATGAGTATTTCCCTTTACATTTTTTGAATGATCTCATTTAAAGTATTATAATATATGTAAACATCCTTTTTTGAATATTATGATTCATTGAGTTTTATCTCTTTTTATTCCATCTTGCATATTTAATTGAATGTTTTATGATTAATTTTACCTCGGATGTACTATTTTGATAATATTCTCCATATTACTTTGTATGGTTGATAATTATGTTTATTGATTGGGGAAATTTTTTAACATTTCATATGCTAGTTTTTATACCAATGTAAATTTGATTATGTTTCACCATTTTAATATAAAAAATAAATTGGGATTATTATGTGATTGGTGGGGCCTCTAATATCCCCTCAATGCATCGATAGGTCTCATGATAGAAACTAGTTTAGGTATTGACTGAGGCATTACCTATTGAGGTATGGTTTCTTGGAACAAAGCTAGAAGGTATTTTTATGATTTCCAGAGTTATAAATTCCCTCATTATGATAATATTTATTAGTTACCATGTGATTATACGACTAGTTTTGATATCCCTGGATTTGTTTTAACTCATGTTATTGTGGAATTATTTGATTTACATTTATTCATGTGATATGATGCTCATGTTATTTATTGAAGGGAATGTGTTTCCATTATTTAAATATACAAAATTGTTTATTATTATTTATGATATCTTCCATTGTATATATAACCTTACTGATCATCTTATCTAACCCTTTTCTTATGTGTTATTTTTCCCCAGTTTGACAAGAATTATATTATGACCGAAATACAGGGTTAATCTTGGAGAATAATTATGTTCTAAATGGAGTTACTATGTTTTATTTTTTATGTTCAGTTGTAATTTAATATTCAATTATGTATCTATTTTTTCAAAAATATTAAATTATTCAGCACTTTAGGATTTTATTCCTTCTATATTATGAAATTGTAATAAAGTAGCCACTAACTCTTATTACTAGGGTTAGGGTTTTTTACATTTCACATTTTTCGATAAAAAGTAAAAAGTTCCTCTTTCAGAAAATGAAAAAAAAATTCAATTTTTTCTTCAAAATTAAAAAAAACAATTAAATTAAAATTAAACTATCAATGGAGTGTAGTAAAAATATTATTGAAAACATTTTTATAAAACATGTAAATTAATGAGAATGGATATTTGACTGTAGAGAAAAATAATGTCAAATCTTTTTAAAGACATTAGATTGGTATATTTATTTATTAAAGAGAAGGAAATAAATGGAAAAATTTATTATAAAAATTAAACCATATGAGATGAAATGTTATTAGTTTCTTGAAAGATAGATAATAGTATTTCATCATCGAAAACATAATCATAACCAACCTAGATAAGAAATGGGATTGTAACATAAATCCCATACCACTTTATTAACCATGAATCATTATCAAAGTTAAGAAAATAACCTTATATGGATACACACATCCCTTAATTTTCATTAGAATACAAAATAATTATATTCATGTAAATTATATATACCACGTAAAACAAACAAGTGGTGTATATGGAATGTGTCCCATAGAAAAAAAAAGTGAGAGAAAAATAACTTTCCACTTTGGAAACTTATAACCATTAGCCCAATTAAATGATAACACAAATTTAAATTTTGGATATCATGAAAATAGTTATATTCATGATATAAAATTTCAATGATTCATTATATACACTACACAAAGTAAATTAGTGTTGAATATTTCATATGTCTCCAAGAAATAAAAGAGAGACTAGAAATCCTTTACCTCATGTCCTGAATTATTTGTACACATTCAAATATCATGTATAATAAATATAGCTTTGTTATAAATATGATATAAAATCATAATAATATATATCATACCATATTTGATTTAATTATAACCATTTATCACCCATTTGTTAACATTTCTTTGTTAAAGTCCCTATTACGAGTGATAACTGCTTCATTTCTCATCTACATTTTTATTCAGTTGTTTTAATTCTTATAATTTAAATATGGTCCCATAATCTTCATAATTATAATCACGATATAAATATAGTATAAATTAATTATATATATATTTAGATTTATCCAAATAGTTAGATATATAAAAATGAATTACACCGTTCATGGAGACGGTAAGTCATACATATGCATAAACATTGTTTTCATTTTTCAGTGGATGGAAGAGAAGAAAGGTAAATATTAATTAACCATTATATAATAATTTTTATATCATATTTATTCATTATATCTTGGATTATTACCATCCATGTCAAAATAAAATGAAAAATGTGTCACATTTCTTCATGGAGGTGGTAGTCCACACATACGCACGAGCAACAATATCATTTTCAAATGGATTGGAAGGTAAGAATGTAGATTTTATACTATAATAAAAAAATTCTAATTTTTTTCATTAATTTCATATAAATATATTAAATCCATCATTATATCCAACCATGAGAGGTGGTGATAGAAAATTAATTACATCGGTACGTGAGGTGGTAGTCCGCCATAGAGATTATCGACAGGTTTGTTTCTCATTTGATGGGGGAGGAAGTGGATGAGGTTTCTGAAGATAAAAAAATCATTATATTTAATACAATTATCTTGTTATATAATAATTATTTAATAATTATTTAAGTATTTGGATAAACAAATAAAATAAAAACACTCAATTAAGAATGATATAACTTCTTCAGACAACCTCCTTAGTTTAGCATCAAAATCCTTATTAGGAGGGTTTGATAATAAAAAAAAGTCCTCTAGAAAAAGGTAAGAGAAGTAAGGAAGAAATTTGGTTTTTTAATTTCCAAACTATAAGGATCTTGGAGTGTGTATAGGATAGTACAGAATATGTACTTTTATATGTGGGGAAAGGATCCCACTTGTAAACTACAAGGAAGTTTCCCAAAATAATCCAAAATCAAAAAGTTTTTACCAAGAAAGTTCTTCCAAATGGCCATATATTGTAATTTTTAAAAGTATATGTTTTAAATATTTCTATAAAATAGTATTTATAGATGTTTTATTGTTAAAATTACCCTTATCTTTTGGTCTAGCCCCCAGTAAAACCATTTTAACCTTAACCATTGTAATTAATTTTTACGGTTTCACAATAATTATAACAAAAAATTAAGTTTAACTTATTACCTAATATTAATTATTATGATTAAAAATATTTAATACAGTTTACCAAAACCAATTCACATAAGTGGTGTAATTTTATTTAAAATGAAATCAGGAGACATAATGAAAAAATAGATTTCCAAAGAAAATGTTTCTTTATGTGTAAATGTTTTTATATAAAAAATGATTAAAATAAAATAAATGAAATAATTAATAATATAATTGAAATTTTTTACTTTTATAATCATTTTAAAATATATTTTAACTTTGTAAATAATTTCAATGAAAAGAATTTTTTCAAATATAATAAGTGATTTTCATTATTAATCATTAACATAATATTTTTTGAAGATTATATAAAAACACAATAATATAATATTTAAATGATTATTAAAAAAATAGAATTAATTATTTTAAATAAATTTTCTAAAATTGATAAAAAAAATATTTTTAAAATAAGTGCACAAAACTGGACGAAACTACTTTTTAGAAAATATATATTTTTTAAACATATAATCAGATTTATTTTTTCCTCATGCTTAGAATAAAATTGATTAATGATAAAACATTTAGTTGAATATATAATATATAAATCTCATTAAAATAATTCATCAATAGTGACTAATTTAGTTTATTTAGATAAAAACACTTCATACGCATAAAAATATTTCAAAAAAAAACATTTTAATTAATTTCAAATGATTTTAAAATTTCATTAAAAATTAATTGATTACAAATAAATTTATTTTATTCACGTTTAAACTATAAAATTTTCATGATTTAGTTATTTTTATTCAAACACACAAATTTAATGTCTTTTTTTTAACAGTCGTGTTTAAACAGTAATATAAATATTATATTTTGATTTTCGAAAACATAGTGTTGTATATAAAGCAAGATATCAAAGAAGTTAAATTTATTTGAAATATATATATTTTATTAAATCATAATATTTTATAATGGAAGTGAAACTAAGGATTTTAGGAGATAAATATGCATACCAAGAGTTTCTCCACCATAACACATTTCCCATCTAAGGAACGAATGATCCTCAAGAAACAGAAGATGGCGTTGGGAACATCTATTGGATTTTTGATTTCATAGAAACTCAAAATTCTATAATGGTTAAATGTGACACTTTTAATATTGAAGGCTCTGACATGATATGGTAGGGAATGATAGTTCTTGAAAAATAACATGAATTTATGGAGTGGAAGAGATTCAAACCCATCTTTTACATACAGTTTTCTTTGAGTCATTAAATATAGATAAATCTATAGAGTTCATCACCCTTCAACAATGTGATCAGACTTTATTGGATTATGCTAACCTTTTCACTGAACTAGTTTGTTTCTCTCCTGGGATTTTATCAAGTGATAAGTTAAAGGCTTAATGGATTCATATGGGATTTTAATAAGATATTTAATCTTAGGTTTATATGATAAATCTTACCTTCTATGTTGATGTAGTTGATAGAGAATTGATGATTGAGTTTGAAGTGGAAGGGAATTAAGTCCTGATCAGATTTCCTCTTTCACATACTAATAGTTTCATTGTATCATAAGATAATAATTAGAAGTATAATTAGGCATGTGAATGTGGTGGGAGTGGATCACTACAACGGGATTACACCTCACCTCTTGTGGTTTCTAGTGGTGGTTCTCTAACTTTTTATCTATGTGGAAAGACAGGACATACAAGACATTATTTCTATGAACCATTGAATATATATAACTCAAATGTACACCAAGTTCACTGGAATATGTTCTTTCATACTCTTTTTACTACACATTACGATATAGTCTTGTCATCACCTAAAGGGTTAGTGGTGAAGTTAGATGCTTTAACGACTACTTGGTTTCATCCGTAGGATTCTAAAATGAAGTAGTTTCGTATAGTGGAAGAGTCTAAACTGTAATTTGATGTGGTACATGAAATGGTGAGAGGAAATATCTTTCTTAATTTTTCTTTAATGACTAATTTATTTGATGTTGGTGCATCTCATTCTTTTATATCTACCTACTTCATGAAAATTTTTATTCATCCAATGGAACTTATGTAATTTTTTTTGGATTTGATGACACCTATTCAAAAAATGACTAACTAGGGTTTTCATTGACCATAATGTTATCTTTTTTATATGGGAATTTGATCTGTTTTTTAGTTTTCTAGTTCTCGTCTGGGATATCATTAATTTTATCCTCAGTATAGATTGGATGGTTTCCTATAGAATAAAATTTTTTTATCATTAAAGGGTATTCATTACCTCCTTTGATGGAAACTCCTAGGAGTTTTAGGGAGAGTGATAAATGAGATATAATCATGTACGAAATGATTTATCCGAACATGGAAAGGTGATTTTTTATTTCACAGTTGAACTTGGAGATGTACTAGATGGTTGTGATCTTCCTTTAATGTTAAGGGAATTTCCTTATGTGTTTCCAGCCAATTTATTTAGTCTTCTTTCAGAGAGAGGAAACAAATTTTTTTGACTTGGTTCCTATAACTCAACTGATATACATTCCTTTATATAGTATGTTTCTCAGAGAGTTAATAGAATTAATGCTTCAATTGGATGATTAAGAATTTAAATAATTCATTTGTCTAAGTGTATCACCCAAGGTAGCCCCTATGTTCTTTTTTCAAAAATGATGATGGGAATATCTATTTATTTATCAATTATCAAAATCTTAATTGGGTTGTGATTAAGAATAAGCATCATTTTCCTCATTTTGATGATTTTTTTTATCAACTAAAGAGAGAAAAGTGGTTCTCAAATATAAACCATCGTTTGGGGTATCATCAACATAGAGTTTAGGAGTTGGATATTCCAATAAACACCTACATGATTAGTTTTATTCACATTTAATATCTTTTTGATGATTATTGGAAAGAAAAACACTCAAATATTTTTCATATCATTGATGATTAAGATATTCAACTAGCACCACGATTCCATTGTTTTTGGACTAATCAATGATAGTATATTTACTCATAAATTTTATAAGAACATGGGAAGCACAAAAAAATATTTGTGGATCTTGAGGGATAATTTCCTTTATGCTAAGTTATAAGAATTTAATTTGTAGATTTGAGAGGTTTTGTTCTTAGGATATATGGTCCTATAACATGGAATCTCGGTTGATCCTAAGAAGGTGAATGTTTTACCTTCATGGGACCTACCAGGAAATGTATTTTATATTCAAATCTTTATGGGTTTATAAGGATCTTCTTAATGGATTATGAAACACTTCTCATGTATTTTATCTACGTTGAATACTCTTACTATGAAAAAGGTTTAAATTCCTATGGGATTCTATGTTTGATATTTATTTTGAATAATTAAAGAAAAATTTAACCTCATTGCCTATTTTAATTATACCATTAAAAGTAAAGGTCTGTGTTTATTTTTTGATTCTCGAGTTGCTGGTTTAAAGTTATTTTCTTATGAAAAAATATCATGTAGTAGAATAAAAAACTAATTATCTTCCATATCATGAGAATAATTACATAACCCATGATCTATAATTTTCATAAGTTATGAATTATCTCAAGATTTTATGACATTTCCTCTTCATGGAAAGGTTCAGTCTCTATTATAACTATAAAATTTTATGAAATATCTTTTCTAAAAAGGACATGAATGTTAGAAAAAGGTGATGGGTGGAGTATCTTAAGTATTTCATCTTTGACTTTACTTATACCCCGAGAAAGGGGAATTTTGTTGAAGATTCTTTGAGTAGAAAATTTCCTTATAAAATATTTAGGTATTAAAAATATGAATGGAATATTATGGGACACATTTCTTAGATACACCTAGATGTGATGGGGGAAGACACTAGTATTTTTTTTCTACTGCTCAGTTGATGTAATCTCTTTTCAAATTTTTTAGAGAAATAGTGAGTTGAATATTTCAAGACCATTAGGAACTCTTTATACGGTGGGTAGACCATTATTGAGTGGTATTTCTCCCCAAAATTCCTTACTTATTTTAGAAACCGGTTTTCCCTTCATTTGGGTAGAATGTTGTGTTAGAAAATTTTTACTTTTTTACTGTGTTTTTTATCTTAGTATAAGGAAGATGTATTATTACTTAATGGATTGGTTTGGGTGTAAAATTTTTAAATGATTCATATATGATTTTATGTCTCAATGTTATGATTATCAATAGATTAAATTTAGACACCAAAAAACATCTAGCTTTCTTCAGCCTCTTTCAGTGTCCACTTGGAAATGGGATGTGGTTTCCGTGTATTTCATTATTGTGTTAGCGTGGATCCATCATGTTAATAATTTTATATTATTGATGATTGATAAACTAACCGAGTCATCTCATTTAATTTTAATATAAGAGACCACTAAGTACAAGGATTTAGTAAAAGTTATATGGTTGGTATATCGTAAGGTTTCTTGGGGTTTTGTATGCTATTATTTAAGATAGGGTCCCTTGGATTGCATATCATTGTTTGAAAGGAATCCAGGAGGAAGTTTATTCTAAGGTAAGATGAGTATGACTTAAAATCATAATACAGATAGATAGACGGAGCTAAAAAGTTAGATTATTGAATATATGCTTCGTGATTGTGTTTTAGAGTATGGAGGCTCCTGGGATAGGTATTTGATATATAATTATATTTTTTAAAAATAATAGATATCATTCATCAATTATAATAATGCCTTATAAATCCCTATATGGTGTATATTTAAAATCACCTCATTTTTTTGTCAGAGATGAGTGGATATTATCTTTTTAGAAAATTCCATATCCAAGATATTTTGTTGAATTTATAGAAAATTATTCCGTGGTTTGTGACTTCTTAGAGTTGGTATAAATAATATATATATTTCTGGCTCTATTATTCATAATTTTTGGAAGGTGAATGGGTGTTATTAAAAGTTTCACCTCAATTGGGTCACCTCAATTGGGTTACCATTATCTTAAAAACAAGGAAAATTAGATGTAAGATACATGAGACATTTTCAAATCACTAAGCATGTTGGAAGGGTAGCCTATCGGGTAGATTTTCCATCTCATTTCAATTTTATTGATGGTTTTTTATATATCTCAAGATAAAAATAATATCCCCAATACATATTACATTATGAACTAGGAAGATCATGATTTGTAACTATACATGTCAGTAGTCAAATGACCAGTTTTGATTTTTTATTCTCTTAAAATGATCTTTAATGGAAAGACTACTTCCTTGGTCCTTAGGTTATGGAAACATGGAATAGATTATTATATGAAATTGGAATTATGAATAATGATGATGGAGATATGACCATAAAATTTTTTCGAACAACATTATGTAACAAGACTTTGTGGGAATATAAATTGTTATGATGGGGATTTTATCACATATTTGTTTAAGTTATATTCTATTTTTGGGCTTTGGTTGGTTATTTTTAGGTTTGAGATGTATTCGTTGTTTCCTAGTGGTTTAAAAGAGATTTTATGGCATTTATTATTGTAACATGGTCTATACCATGTCATTTTCCATGTGTTGTTGTGATTGGAAATTTTTTTATATCATGGGAAAGACAAGCACACCCAGTATAAGGCATAGCCTTGGGAAATGGGAGTCCTCCAATGCTCCATGTCTATTTTGCCTCTACCAGACCATGGTTCAGGGAATGGTGAGTCCAAAATAGCCAATATTTCTACATCACATCATAGTTATTCAGTGTGTTTGAATCCTCAGTGTGGCATCATCAAGACCACCATATGTGTGGTAAACTCCCACTATATCTAGGTGTCATTAGTTTCAGAATTTTTGATGGTTCAATCAATCATTTGACATTATAGAGGAGGTTACACCCACTGATTAGGGTATATAGGATCATTAATTGAAGTTTATTAATTCCATTACGTTCATTTTCTCTCTATTAAACCTCTCTTATTCATTTATAGGTTTCACAATTCATCTGATTCAAAAGATATCATTTAATTACCTACCTTCACTCATGTTACTTACTAAGGTGATCTCACCCTTTTGTGTCCTACTTCTATTAGATATCTTATTGTCTGATTGGGCTATAGGTATATAGATATTCATACCCTCCGTTAATCTATAGTTCATTGAATTAGATATTCAGGATTTGTGTTTTTTAGTCTAGTTCCCTTTCTATTAACCATAGATATATATATATCTCTCTAGATTTTGGATCCTTTAACCATTGGATAATACCATGTGTTTTATGGTAGGTGGTTTCATGAAACGTATTTTTCTATGAACCTTTCATTCTTTATCATTTTAAAATGGTTTTAAAAATGTTAGTTTAGATTTATGATTTATGAAATGTGTATGATTTATATATTTGTATGAAATCGTATTTCCCCTTAGTATTTAGATGAAATTTCATTTAAAAGAATGTGTTATTTTCATGAAAAGTGGTTTCAAATAATTGTATAGTAAATATCATAGCCTCCATGTGTAGCTGATGAATGTTTATTGATTTGAATTGATGGGCCTCTTCATAGGTAGATCGTATGGGAACCTGAGATACATAAGAGGGGTACTTTTGGGACAAGCATGCTAGGAATAGTTTTTTATATCATTCATATATTATCACAATTATAACTAAACTATTTATTTCATAAAAATGCCTAAGGGTTCACTTATCAAGGTTTTCTTCTGTCCTGGGCCAATTGATATGGGGAATTTTTTGAACATTAGTCATGGTTGTTCACTAAGGTGTGAGGAGCCTAGCTAGACCAGACCTAAACTACCATTGGATAAATTTTCATGTTTCTACTCATTTATGACTATACAAATGGTTTTCTTTGAAATGAATTTTCTTGCATTGAAATTTTATTTAACGGGAAAGGGAATTGTTTAAAAATTCACTCAAAATTCACTTGTTTATAAATTATGTATGAACTGTTTTGAAAAGAGAGGATTATTATTATTTATCTTAAAATGAAAAAATATATATTTCATAAATATTTTTAAATAATATCATAATTGGTTTTATTTATAATGATTTATTATGAAAAATCTTGTGGGATCCTACAGAAATTTTTTCTCACACCTTGCACATATATTTCGGTGTGTGTAGATATTATTTTAATTGAAGTGGGTAAAGGAAATACAGTGCATGGTGGCAGTGGGAATCTATGTAGGTATGGTGTGAAAGCTTGTTGGTGACATGGATGGATTCTTTCCCTCCTATCACATGGAAATTTCTTTTTGTTTTTATCATCTACTTTGGTTTACCTATATTGGTTTGGCACTTATATTTCTTTATACTCTTTGTCTTCCACTATATGAATTTTCATGGGTACGTTGTATTTATTATATATATTAATACAATTTTTCATTCAGTTTAATAAGGATTAAATCATTGAAAATGGTAGTTCATGGTGCCCATGAACTTATCACCAGCCTATAGGGATTTGGAGTGCCCTTTATAACATTCCACGGGATAATTCTGGTGTCGGATTCAGGGATGAATTAGGTTGGTTCATGAAAAGTATAAACCTAAGCACCTTTTACAATAGATACTTTACAGAATAAATACATCAATTCCCTTATAACACTAATACCTAATATGTATAAATAATAATTAACTTCTGAATTCAGTCTCACAAAATAGTAAATGCTAAAGAAAAATTATAAGAAAACTAAATAAATTACCATACCTAGTGTGTGACTCCTTATACTTATGTATGATAATTTATTAAATTAGTTTCAAAATTCAAAGCACACCATACATCCACTTATAATATAAACAATTTATATATATGAATAAAATAACAAATATATTAACTAAATGAAAAAATCATATATTTAAACATGTGATAAACAATTTATGAATAATTTATAAATAAATAACCCATAAAAACATTATAATTTACCATGAAATATGGAAATTATATAATTAGATAAATATAAAACATATATATTCATTACCAATATGAAATCTATCCAATTAATATTTTATATGTCATTTTACTTAAATATATAATATTAGATAATATATTGACACTATTTTTCAATTCTCTTTTGTAAAAAATTTATATAATCTAAATATCATATATTTATAATTATTTAAACCTTGACCATATCCATTATCAAACAAAATTGTTATGGTTTAAACAATTTTATCAAACAAGTCATTTGAATTTGAATAATTCATATTAAATAATCTTGAAAATTTCATAATCTTAAATGAAAACTCTCTTATATTTTTACTTATTTTGTAATTTATAAACACGTTTTAAATTGAACTCATAATTTTTATATTAACTTGTTATATATGAATTATAATTTATTCCATATTAATTTATAAATATATTTTATTATTAATAATTAATAATTTGGATATTAATTTAATTAATATTTCATAAACATTTTATTGATTATAAAAAATATATTGTGAATTAATTTACAAACACCTTTATAAATTAATAGTTATCCCAAAATAAATTTTTATTTTATTTATAAATAATTTATAAACCATTTAATTTAATTTTAAATTGAAAAATAGAGAAAACTAAAATCTTATTCATTATTTAATTAAACGACATGCCAATTTCATAGGTTATGTTTGATAGGATAGCTACAACACATAAAACTCTTGTGGAATTAATCGTTATTTACGATTGATATTATACTAAGTGATGTGATAGGTGGGTATGTTGGATAAAATTTGTCTTTGGAAAACTACAATACACAACATAGACTCTATGTAACATTAACACCACATTTGGGGACCAGCATAAGAATAAATCACATGGCACAACTACATATATCCCATAACATGTAGTCTTTGTAAGTTAACCCCATAACATGATGATATATATTGAATTAACATGACATACTAATTTTCACAGCTTATAATAATCCATTCGTAAGATAAATCTATCACTACTGTGGTATGTATAAGAATAAATTGGTTGTAGAACATTTAAACTTATGAAATAACCATCATAGTATACACCCTTTGAAACCATTATATCGTATTCTAAAATATGAATCTAAATCACTTCATTGATAGGATAATCTGATCGATAATATCAAAATGTCATTATCATATACTATGATTAGATATGCATAAAGATGAAAAGAAACTATGTTATTTAAACTAAATCATCAGGTATGTTATCATATTTTATATATATTGAATATGTTGTGTCTTATGATATCTCTTGTCAAAAGAAAACCCATAGTTCATTTTATATATCATTTTTAATGATATCTAAAATGAAATTCTCTGTGACAACATAAAAATTAATTATAAACATGATTTTGAGAATCTAATAACATTTAATTTCTCTCATACCACTGAAGGGTGTCTAGGTATTTATTAACTATTGATCGATACTGAAAAAAAATTAGAGACCCCTAAATTAGGGATCAACCATTCATGATAACAAAAATCATGTATAAATGGAAATGAAGAATGTGTTGTGTGCCTTGAACCAGTCAAGATATTGCCACTGTCATCATATTTATGCTTCATAAAGATCCTTCAAAGGAATACATCATATTATCTTCTTCATGGTGTATACATAGGCTATCTTCAATCACTAAATGCTCAAGAGGGATTATAACTATCACCACAGCGTGCTAGTGGCTTGCTATGTAAAGGAGGAAGAAGAAGAAAACTTCATATGGATAAAGTGTGGGAAATGAAAAAAATAAGGATATTGTAGTTTATGATATCCCTTGATTCATATAATATGATATGGAATGTTTATACATCTATTGTAATATATTTTATCAGTACTTCTCATAGTTCACAATAGACATGTTATATACAGTATCACATGAAAGAATTCTTCCATATATTCCTACATAGTTTCCTTCAACTATGAATCAATTAGATTGATTATTTTATATATTTTCACACATGATATAATAATTGTAATGTTCAAACATTATTTATAACCAACAAGAATGTGTTTTCATAGAGCACGATGGCTTCCATGTTATGGCAGTTGACTTTCGACTCTCATTATTTAATGAAAAGAGCTTATATAATGGATCTTATTTTTCAATATTTGATCCTATTATTCAATATTCAAAGATATATTTATCTTTATTCACCATTTTTACCCATAAAGAAGGCCCTAGATCTTATTTCATGTTCAATTTCCTATTATAGAATATGAGGATCCCAGTTGTTGGTGATCTACTCATGGAGGCAAGAACCATTTGTTTTCCACTTGATGATCTCATTTAAGTTTACTTAATCATATTTGATAAAGGTGAGTCTTAATGTGATCGAAGTATTTATATCTATTTATGTTCTTCATTTTCATGTTATTTATTTTTATGACTGATTGAGAATTATTATTGGTTCATTCCACTACTAAGATCATTATATGATCTTCCAAAACCCATTATTTGTATTATAGCCACATTCAATAATTTTTAAAAAACAATCTTTTTTTTATTATATGTAGAACATGTATATCATAACAAGATTAATCCATATCATATAATATTATATATTTTAAATTAATTCCATCCATAGTATCTCATAGATTTATGATATAAGATATCATAGTTTTTCATTTTCTTAAAAATAGGGTATGAATGATACATATTATAACGTATGATCTGTTGAAACCCATTGGTTTTGTTCTATTCCATAAGCTACAATATATAATATCATAATCTACAACTAAATATCATGTTTTATGAAAATAGCATATGGTTCTATAATAATGATTTAATATATATCATCAAATATGTCTCATTACAAAATAAGTATATGTAAACATTTTTAATAGGTAAAAAAATTATAAATAAGAAATTTCTCATAAATATGGTTAAAAAATTTGTAGGAAATTTTTTTTTCATATGAATGTATGAAAAACCTTATAAAATTTTTAAAGTTACCACCTTCAAAAAAAATTATTACATATAAAAACTAACCTAAATATGAAAAACATTATGTAATGTATATGTTTTTTTGTCTACATGAGAACACTTATCATAGGAACCAAGAATTATGATAGAAAGAACCTCCTATATATCGTAAATAAAATATAGCATAATATTTTCAAAATACATTATTTTGGATAAAATTACTTATAGTTTATAAATTTTTAATAAATGATAAGTGATAAAAATTCTAAATAAGGTATTTCCATGGAAAAATATAATATGGAATTTTCTTATTAATATTGAATGTTTTTAAGATAAATAAATTTGTTATTTATTTGATTATTCCTTTCAATATTCATATTTATAATTTTTTTATGAAATGTGGATTTTATATATGCTGTAATCTATTTGATAAATTGATTCTTAAAAATTATTATATTGTCACATAAATGATATTTATGAAAAAGAATAATTTATTTTCATCTAAATTTACCATAATATGGAACTATTGTCATTATCTTCATATTAGTTATTTAATATAGTTTATACATATTAGTTATAAGAGTAATGATTAATTGTATTATTAATTGAGTAAAGTATCACTGGGTATATGTACATTAGGTTGAAATCCCCACTAGATTAGAGGATTATATCATATTCTAAAAAGGTGGGGGTTGGCTATCTATAGCTCTGGGATTACTCATATAGAGATTATTGATCTCATATATCCTTTAACTTTTACACAAAATTTTTTCATACATTATGAAAAATATGAAATTGGATACATGTAATTATTCTTGGATTATATTTTTTGGTAAAACAAATTTTGGGCTATGTAAATGATTTCACAGTAATATTGAATTAAAATATTAATTATGTTATCAGAATAGTGATTCCAAAACTAATTTTCTAGAAGAATGCATATATTAAACAATAAAACATGATATAACAAAAATTTAATGAATTTAAAGAATTAATAATTTAATATGCATGTGATGTACAATAAGTTGGTATTTTTAAAAGAAAACCCCTAAAAAATAAGTGTTATATTCCTTCTAAAATATTAATTTCCAAGACCTTGATCATTCAATATAGGTTTCCCAAACGATTAGGTTCTCAAGGATTATCATGTGTAAGACAAGGAAGTAATAAGGTGGTCCTGAACTTTAGTTTCCTTTTTCATGGAATTTCCATTGGGTTCCACTTTATTGGGAAACCATAAACATTAGGATAAAAAAGTAATATAGTTGATTGAATCTATATAAAGATCTTTTTGTCGAATTATAAATCATGGGTATTAGATATTGGGTTTACATCACACATTTCTATTGATAAACACGTACTAAGAGATATGAAGAAATTAAAAATTGGTGAAGTAGATCTACATGGTTGAAATAGAGAAAGACTTGTTGTATTAGAGGTCAACACTTTCTGATTTAAGTCCCAATAGTGGATTAGTTCTACAATTAGTGAACAATTATTATGTTCCAATATAGGAATAAATTTTATTATTATATCTTGTTTGGACATGAATGGATTTTCATTAATTATTAAAAATAAGAGTTGATATATATACATATAGATAACAAATTTCTTGAATTAGAAGTGTGGTAAATGGTTTATACATTCTATATATGGATAATAATGTTTATAAAATCCAAAATAATATGATCAATGTTAATTTTAATCCCAACTACCTTTGCCTCTATATCCTTGTATGTATTAATGTGAAGCACGTCAAATGAATTCATATATATGGATATCTAGTCATTAGATTATGAATCATTTGATGTTTTCGAATCATGTTTGTTAAGACACATTACCATATAAACATTTATTAGAAAAACTAAAAGGGATAACTGAGTATTAGATATCATATATAGTGATGTATATAGATCAATAACTACTTAATAAATTATTGGTTTTAGGTACTTCATTACTTTTTTCAATGAATTTAAGAGACATGGTTACTGTTTCTAATGAGACACAAGTATAAAAATTTTGTAAATTTCATAGATTCTCTGAATGAAGTACATAATAAACTAGAATAATGTACTATGATTCTTTGATAAACAAATTTAGTGAATAATTGAGAAATGAATTCATTGACCATTATAGGGATTGTGAAATTGGGACATAACTCACTTAAAATGGAATGGTGTTTCTAAGAGGAGGAATTATACACTTGTTTTTGTTGATGACGAGTCAGTGTGACCTTACCATTTATTTCTTGGGATATTATCTTGAAGGTGCTACATACCTACTTAACGATGTTCTATATGAATCTATCATAAAGAAACCATATAAATTATGGTCTGGGAATCATCCTAAAATTTCCTTTGTGACGATTTTTTGTTGTGGAGTGTATTTATAACATTTGGATTATGATAAAATGATCCCTAAATAAGATAAATTATTATGTATCGGATATCCCAAAGATATTATAAGATATTACTATTATAATCATATTGAACACAAAGTGTTTATGGTTTGAACATGTTTTTTTCTTAAGAAAGAGAACATAATTCATGGATTCGGTTAGAGGAATTTTAAACATGGAGAATTTCAATACCAATAAATAGGATGTCTTCCTGTGATGGAAGTTGAGTTAGTTTCCAAAATATTTATAGAATAATAATTGATTTATGTTATAAAATAACCTTAATGGTCTTGTAGGATTCATCAGGATTATGATAGATATGGATTTCTTATAGAAATTTATGATGATGTAATGTTTATAGGTGATGAACCTAATACATATCATGTGATGATTGAGAGTTTTTAATCTATTTTTTCTAAGACATGGAATCTGAAATAAACTCTAGGTTTATAAACCATTTTTGAAACTTGGTGGATTCAACTAAATGGTTTATACCTATAAGGAGAGAGAAAATTTAATAATAAATCCAACAAATTAATTAAATTGTCTACCTATAAATAATGTATGGTGGTAAATGGTTACAAAAAACATGGTATTGACTATGAAGATACCTCTTCACCTATATGATGATAAAGTCCATTTGGATATCTATTTCCCTAACTGATCAATTTGATTATGAGATATATCAAATGGAATTTAAATCATTTTTAATAAATAACAATTTCTTATGACATGTATATGATATAACCTAATGGTTTTGATGTTCCGAATGATACTGCTAATTTTAATAAGTTGCCACATTCCATTTATTTTTTGAGGAATGATTCTCAAAGTTAGAATATTTGGTTTGATGATTCAATAAAAGAGTTTAATTTCATCAACAACACTTATTATCCTTTTTCATGCAAGAATATTAGTGAGATTGTGGTCTTATTTCTTATATTACATGTAGATGGCATACTACGTATCAAAAATGATATACCAATATTAAAGATTGTAAATAATTTCTATGTAAAAGAATTATCATTGAAAAACATGGGTGAATTATCCTACATACTAGGAATATATATTTGTATAAATATATTAAATAAGTTTCATGGACATAGTTATAATATATATATATATATTGGTAATGGTATAAAGTAGATTACCATGGAATATTGTAAAAGGGATCTCTACTGGTGTTTCATAGAAAAAATCGTTGGATGATTCAAGATCTTTCTTAAGATTTTGAAATGACATTTGACACCCAAAAATTTCACATTCTTACATTAGTTTGTAAGGTGGGTTTTTACGTTGAGTCCAAGGAATCCCAAGGATAAAGTTTATAAATTTTACGGATTTTCTAGGGATACATGGTTAGATGAGATAGTTGGGAAACTATGTAGTGGAAACAGTTTTCCATCTATATTTTTGGGATAGAGGTGATCATATAGTATTCTCATGGTTTGGGAAACCATGTGAGACAACTCTGCAACCTTGATAGTTCCTGGGTAGTGGTGATCACAAGGTCTATGCACAATTCGGAAAATAAAATAAGGAAACTATGTGACAGTATTAAGATACGGATTTCCCCATTTTCTCTACCATTTGAGTAGTGATTCCTCTCCAATTTTCAAATTTATTTTTTCTCCATCCTAGGATCCCCCATGTAAATTTATCCTATTACTAAACCCATACATGGTGGATTCCTCATGGATTCTTATTGATTCATCACCTTACTCGCAAGGTATGATATCATTATTGCTTCTATATTAATTTTATCTTGCTTTATTTTTTTCCCAAACATAATGGCCATGGGTGGGATATTTTGGATGTATAGGGTTGATCATTGGGGGGTTTTGGATTTAAAAGTCTATGATCCATTCCAATAGATAGATTCTCATTTTTTCAATCATATGCGACATGATTTTGGCACATGAGATCGGTTTTCCCTTACGATTTCTTTTATTAAATGCACCTTGGTTGGTTGACCTTTTTAAAAAATATTAAACTAAATTAAGGATATAAATGATGCTTAGTTTTTTTATCAAATGTTCTTTATATATTATTGGTTTTACCTTTGGAAAATAATGGATAAATTTTCTAGTTCAATGGAATGTGTTTTTTAAAATGTATCTTATATATTCTAGATTTTTTATAAAACTCCATTAAGGGTTTTCAATAAAAGTAGAATGGTTCATGGAGTTTTGAACCATTTTGGTTTTATAAATTAGAGTTTTATTTTCTATAAATTGGTCTCATTATTTAAAGATGTTTTTTATTTCATTAAATTTAAGCTTCCTTATTTATAAAGGTTTTTAATTATTTTTATAATTTAGTAAGCATGATTTAAATATGTTACCTTGTCTGGAAAGGTTGTTTGATTTCATATGGATTATTATCTTGGATAAATCCTTATTTTTTGTGCATGTTAATGATTTGATATTGATTATGTTTTCTCTAGGATTCAATATATTTTCAAGGTGATTTTTAAATATTGTTTTCATTGTTTTATTTTTTTTCTTTGGTGTTATGATTTTTTCCTTGGAATTGTTATTAAGTTCAAAATGGTTTATAAAAATGGATTTTTGAGTAATATTATCTTTATGTATATAGATAAGGATTGTTTGGAAATTTTTGGGAAGGTGGTTTATTGAATGATATTTACACTCTATTTAATTGTTTTTTATCTTTTTATTGAGTGAATTTTTTAATGTTATGAAAATTATGATTCATTGGTATTTAGTTTGGGTTTAGGATTGTTAATGAAGGAGGTTTATTGGAGGTGGAAATTATTTGATTGATGTGTTGTATTTCCTTGGGATATCTGATAGCTAGGTAATGAAAATTATTTGATGGTGGTTCACCTCCATTATCTATGACATAAGGAACTATTGGCTATTATGTTGGGAGTAAAGGGATGTTGTCTATGCTAGTTAAGAGTTACACACATTCTAGTATCCCCTAGTTATATATTATTATTTTTTAGGGGTTTTTCATTGATGAGACTGGTTGAGATTTATTCGAGAGATGAGATGGGTAACCATTATCTTTCCATAATTTGGTTTTACTTTTGATCATTTAGTACTCTTTACATTAGTGTCATGATTTTTTCCTTATGAAATGTATCATATGTTATTTAATTTGTTTTATATTGGAATGGGAGTGGGTTATATTTTTTTTCTTACTATGATGTATTGATAATTTTTGGTATATAATTATTTTGGTAAGGGTTTCTTATGTTTTTTTATTTCATTATATACTTCATGGATTTTCATTTTTTATGTTTTACCCTGCCCAAACTATTGTTTGAGTGGTGAGTGTTTGTGTTGAGTTTTAAAATGGTAAAAGAGATGATTAATTAAAATTCAAGCACTATAACATGTTTGTTTTGAAAAAAAATTAAACCATATGAGAGTTTATTTTAAAAATGGATTTTTTTTAAATCAAAATATGAAGTTTAACATGTTTATCTTTTAAATAAATGTTACTTTAAAAAGTTATTGGTTTTATTTTTGAAATATTATTACCTTGGTAAACCCTCTTTAGGGAATGTTTTATAAATTGTGGGTTTTGAGAAATAATATGTGGTATGGTATTTTTATTTATTTCATGTATAATGTAATTGAAAATTAATTCTATTATTAGATTAAAACCATTAGACTTTCTTTCTTTAGAAAAAGAATGTAAAAGACACATGGTGGTATACTATTGGTCTTTGTCTCACAGCCTATATTGTCATGTTGATGGGTATATAGTCTTCATGTTTTTATAGGGATTTAGGATTTGAATTTTATTTTTTATTGTTACTTATTACCTTTAAAATTTGGGTGACTTAAAAGTTATGGTGGGGACTTTAGAGTCACTTAGATATTTTTAGGGGTTTTAACTGGTGTTCATTGGACTAGTTTCATGTTGTGTGGTGTATTATCCCTTTATAAAACCTAATTTTATATCAAATTAATTTTTTACCTTTTTTGTTAATGTAAATTTATTTGTATAAAAATGATTTATTTAGGGAAAATTGTATTGTAAAATCTTTTCATTTATCATGAACTATATGCCTTGTTTGGTTTGGTTTTTTCAATTAAACTTATTTATTTTTAATTTTCATCAAATGTAAGTAAATATCATATTAGGTTCTCAAATGGAACCATTTTTTATCCTAGATTACTTTATGGGTAAATTAATTCACACATGTTCTCTTGTGATACCATGGTACTTGTTCCCAGCCGAAGGTGATCATTAATTCACCTCATGCCTTATATAAGAGTATATCTGTTGAAATTTTATGCAATCCTCGGATGGTTCACTAAAAAATGGTATCAGATCGACTCTCTTATTACTTGGGGTTTAGTGATAGATTTGAGATAGTACTATTAGAGCTCGAGTGGTGGGTGCAGAGGAGAGTTTGGCATGCTCTTCCTCGTGATAGACCTTGAGTTTCAATGGGTGTTCTGGAGTCTTCTTTGGATTTTTGGAATTATGGTGGTTGTTTATTGAGACATTTTGTTTTGGTTTTCTTTTAATCTATGTTATAGGAAGAACATGGAAGGTGTATTGGGAAATTATTAGCTTAAAAGTGAAATTGTAGGAAATATAGACGGTGAATAGTTAATTCATATGGTCTATTAATCCTATGTTATCCATAAAAAATAACTTTTTACCACTCGAGTGCCACACAAATAGCTGGTGTACATTCTAAAAAACTATACTGCCAAACTAGGTGTAGTGGATAAAGTTAGTAAATTTTGTTTATTTCCCTCCTTCAAATACTTTTCTCCTTGTTTTGTTTGATTATTCTTATTTTGAGTGTTTAAGAGAATATTTTGGGGGTTTTAAATCATCATTGATAAAATTTTAAAGGTATATTTTCTGTTTTA
Source organism: Viscum album (assembly GCA_963277665.1). Classification (NCBI taxonomy): domain Eukaryota; kingdom Viridiplantae; phylum Streptophyta; class Magnoliopsida; order Santalales; family Viscaceae; genus Viscum; species Viscum album. Next base: position 180,337,431 of record OY728157.1, read on the forward strand.
GTATTTTATATTTCATGATAACCATTTCTAATGTATTTTAGTTTCTTTGGTAATTTTTTTTATAATTTTAGAGCCAATTATTTAAGTGGGTTAAATGAAATTTTTTGTTATGATGGTTTCAAGGAAATAATTTCATGGTTATAAGTGATGAAATTATTTATGAATTTTGGAATTTTTGATTTAAAGGTAAATTGGTTTTCAAGAAATGATTTCTTTTATATTTTTGGCTTTTAATGACTTTAAATGTGTGGAACCCTTTTAGTGCTTTTAAATAGAAAGAATTCCATTTTATGAATTTTGGAAATAAGGATTTAAAAGGTGTTTTATAATCTTGTTTCATTGGATCCTTAATTTTATACCTTGTGTTAGGATTTTTGGTGAACTAATTAAATGTTGTGTTTTTTTATGTTCTAAAATGTGATCCCCAAAAGGGGCTAAAAATCCTAGATGGGATTCTCTCCAGTAGTCTTTCAAGTGATATAGAAGTATTCCATAAAGACTTAAACTCTACCCAAATACATGATGGATTGGAAGGTCTTGGTTCTTCATTTCTTGTAGATCATGTCTGAGAGTTTATAAATTAGAATCCAATAGTGTTTAGTGGTCATAAAGGGTCTCATGAGGTGAAAGAGAGCCTAGCTAAAATTGATGAGATCTTCAAGTCTCAAATAACTCTATAATCCTCTTAGATATGGTGAACAAATCCTTTTTTTAGTTCTATGTTTAGATTGGTGGAATCATGCTATTCATTCCCACCCATTTGAATCTTTCACAAAAAAAATGACCACTTTAGAATGGGATAATTTTTACTTTATAAGGGGTTATAACCCCTTCTATGTACATAAGTAGTGTTTATAAGGAACCACCGCTAATTTACCCTCCTAATATTGGTAGAGGTGGTTTTTGAAGAAGTGTTGGTAAAATCATGGTGACATTAGTGGTGGTAACCTTAGTGGGGCTTTAAACCCACTCTCATGTTGACCTATGATTCCCAAAAAAATGCTCGTATTTGGGGTGGTTATAACCAAAACCGCATCTAATTGAGGGGATTAAGGATGTATTTAACAACACATAATCAAATATTACTTTAGGGGTGGTAAAATTGTCCCTAATGTTTCTCTTTTTCTTATTTTGTCACTTTTTTTTTCTTGTGCTAGTGCAACCCGATCTCCCTCCAATTACCCACTAGGCCTCTCTCCCATTCTCCGCATAACCTCCCTCCTTTTCACCCCCATTCGACCCCTCCAAATCCTCAATGGAGCCAAAATAACCAATCTAATTCCCCCATTACTCCCATGTGGACTCCTCCACCAAGACTAGCTCACCGACGGATAAAATTTGATAGAGGCGAGTATCGAATAAGTGACCCGTAGAATAGCTCCTAGTGAATTTACCAATATGCCGATCAATTTTCTTTATTTAAACCACACATTAATGTATAATTTATATATATATATATATTATGAATCTTATTTATATAAATAATATTTGAAAAAATATTTATAAAAATAAAAATATATAACCTATATATATTTATATAAATTAATATATATGTTTTTATATTATGTATTTATGTATTTGTTTTATAATTAAATTATACGTTATAAAAACTATATATTTTATATATGTCTCTACATACATTGGAGTAAATATATTTTATAATTCTATTTATGTTATGTATATACACATATATTTACACATTTATAAATATATTTATTAAAATTATTTATATACTTAAAAAATATATATATGTTATATACATGCTTACAAATATAATATATATATAACTATTTATTTAATGTTTTTATATAATGTCTTTAAAAATATATTTCTATAATGTATTTCACTACATATATTTATTATTATGAGAATTAATATATATTTATTTGTATAAATTTTATATACAATTAATATTATATGAAATACATATATATGATATACAATTAATAAAAATATTTCATTTGAAATACAATTTATAAAAATATTTATATTATGTATTTCAATACATATATTTATTATTATGAACATTAATATATATATATATATATTTGTATTTCAATAAATATAATTGTATAATATTGTGTACCTTAATATATCTTTGTTTGTATAAATTGTATATCATATAATATAATTTATATATAATATAAAAGCATAAAAAAATATTATTTAAAAATAAATTCATTATTATTATAATATAAATTATAAAAACTAAAATCTTGAGTTTTTATATGATATATTTTTTTAAATAAATTATATTTAAATATATATTTATATAATAAGTTAATGCTTTTATATTATATATAATTAATATTATATAAAATACAATTTATATAAGAAAATATTTATTAATGTACATAATATTATAAAATTAAATTTATGTATACATAAAAATAGAATTAAATAAAATCATATAAATATATTACATAATATGTTTATATAATGTATTTAAATAAATTTATCTATAGTTTTTTAATTATATATATATATATATATTATGGAATTTGTATTTGAAATATCAGGGGTTTAGAACCCCCTCTAATCTCTTAAATTAGAGGGTGTTTTGAACCCCCTCTAATTCAAAGACAATAGAGGGGGTTTTGAAACCCCCTAATTTAAGAAATTATTGGGGGTTTTCAACCCATTATAATTTAATACATTATACGGGGTTTTGAACCCCCTCTAATTTAAAACATTAGAGGGGTTTTTTGAACCCCTATAATTTAATACATTAGAGGAGGATTTCAACCCCCTCTAATTTAAGACATTAGAGGGGGGTTTTGAACCCCCACTAATTTAAGATATTAGTGGGTGTTGTGAACAACTGATAATATCATTTATTAACGATTGCTATGAACCCCCTCTATTTTTTTAAATTAGAGTATGTTGAAAAATCCCCATTAAAATCCCACCAGAATTTAAAAAAATAATGTTAAAAAATTTAGATGGGTTTCAAAGCCCCTAATAATTTATGAAATTAGAGGGGGTTCTTAACCCCCTCTATATTTGATGACTTGAGAGAGTTGTACATATCCCCCTCTAATTTTAAAAAAAATTAAGTAGATTGGGGTTTTCATAACCCCCTCTAATTATATTGATAATGAATTTAGAGGGGGTTGTGTATAACCCCATTTAATCAACCTTTTTTGTAGTATTTATCATGGGAATATTTCAAGGCTACCTTAATCTAGTAGTTTTGTTGTAAGGAAGTAATTTTTTCAAAGAAAATTAAATTATTTATTTTTTTATTATTGAGATAATCTGATTAAATCTAATTTTGAATATTCCATTGGACTATCTCTATTATCTCATGAATTGGTTTCTGATGATTTTAAAAAGGATTAGTTCTTTTCTAGAGGACTTTGTTCAAATATCAGTTTTGTAGTGTTTTTTTGGACTAACTATGTTCATGGAGGTTGTGTATAATGCTATTACTACATAATAATTTTCTATATAGAACCCCATGGAAAGAGATTCTGTGAAACTATCTTATGTTGGTAATAATGTTCGGATGAGAAATAAGTGGAAGTTAATTTTGTTCTTTCATTGTGGGAAGTCCATGCATGTTATGCCTTACTATCCAATAGATCTAAGGACATGTCATCGATGTAGTTTTCTCTAATATCTCTATAGGTTTTGTAAGCTTAACAAACCTTATATGAAGAAATATTCTCTAAATCAAATTTCATCCTGGTAGTGATCCTTAAAGTTTCTTCAACTTGGAGAATTATAAGCCGTTTTTTTATTTTGGGAGTGCCCTTGTCACACCCTGACCGCAGATGCCCTTAATTTACAAATTTCTTGGTCTCGGTCTGAAATTTTCAATGTTTATTTTTGTTGAAGGGTTTTGTGCCAGTGTGCGGTCATCGCATCGTTAACGGTGACCGTGCGTTTGGCCCGAGATGACTATGTGTTCGCCCGGCGTTCAAATTTTATAATTTTATGTTGTCTTTTTATTATTTATAATGTTATTATTATTATTATAAAGTATTATTATTATTATGGTAAATTTCTTTATTATTATTTTTATAATTTTTTTTTATTATTATTTTTATTATTAGGGTCATTAAAGTATTATCATTATTATTATTATTATAAGGTTTTACTATTTTTATAAAGTTTTATTATTATTAAGATTTGTTTTTATTCTTTTATTTAGTCTTTTACTAATATTATTATTATTATTATTATTATTGATATTATTATTATTATTAACAAATATATATATATATATATTATAACCCTAATCTAACCCCCTAACCCTAATATAGTACCTCTGCTGTGCGGCGCCCCCTCCCCTCCTCTCTCCTCTCTCTTCATCCCCCTTCCTCTGCACACCAGCATCCCGGCGGCTCCCTCCTCTTGTCCGACCCGCCATCCCAGCCCTGGCTTCCCATCACCGCGCCCGACCCCACTCTCTCTTCACCTCTGGGCCGCCTCTCAGTGCCGACCCCGCTCCCGTGCCAGCGTCCTCCCGACCGCTGCCTCCTCCCTGCATCGCCTAGCCACTCCGTCCCGGTCCAGCGACCTCACTGGCCGGCCTCACCCCTGCCCTCCTGCGTGCTCCCCCGTCCGACTCCATCTCCTACTCCTGCCCTCCGCGCTGCAACCCCAGACCTCTGGCACCCCAGCTTTGTGCGACCACCAGCACCGACCCCGCCCCCGGCCTCCGCCCAGGCCTGCCACCGCTGCACCCCTCCTCCTTCGGCGTCCGGCGGCCGCCCTCCTGCTTCGCTCTGCCGCATCCAACCCCTTGTCCTGGCGGCGACCTCCTATCCGGCGACTCATCCGGTGACCTTGAACCCCGGCCTCCGCTGTTTCTCGACCTGCCAGCTTCCCTTCGCCTCGCCGCACCCCCATCCGACTCCCGTTCCGGCCGCCGCACTACCTCCCGCACACCCGGCCTCCCAACCTGCCGGTTTCCCCTGTTCTAGACCTTCATCAGCCACGCCGGCGACTTCGCCGGCCTCACCCCGCTCCGGCGACCCCACCACACCCCTGCGGCTCAGCCGTGCCGGCCAGCGGCACACCCGGAAATCGGTGTGCGACCCCAGTGGTCGAGCATGTTTGCGTCGAGGTAAGTTTTGTGTCGCTTGAATATATATATATATATTTATATTTTGTGGTTGGTTGTTTAATTGTTTAGTCTGTGCAGCGTGTTGGCGGATTAATTACGCAACATGGAGGTCTTCGGCTTGCGATCTCGTACGCGCCTGCACGAGGTGTATTGCGTTATCAGGTTCATTTTGTGAATCGAGGTGAGGTTTTCTTTGTTTCTTACTCAAATTATTTTATATCAATGTTTATATATATGTGTATATATAATACATATATGTATGTATATATATATATATTAGTTTTTTTTGTGTTCGTCATTCGTATAAATTATGATAAGTCTTTGGTTATGTGTTTTTGGTTGTTGTACGTTGTTGCAGCGTGTCAGCGAGGAAAACCCACGTTACTGTGTTTAGATGGTTGTGCATGCTTGTGCGCAAGTGCGGGGCGTGTCGCTTGGTCGTGATCGGGTTGTGAGTCAAGGTAGGTCTCCCATTACACTCACCTTTAAATTTAGAATTTATTTATTCCTTGTTTATTTATTGAGTTTCAGTAAATTTAATAGTATAATTAAGTATTTATTTATAGTATGGCGATCGGCTCCGTTAACTTTTTGCATTGCACTGAAAAAATATTTCTTGGATTTAATTGTGTGGTTTTCTTGTGATATTATCATATGGGTACTTTATGAAATGTGCATGTTATATTAAACAGTTTTTTGAGATGATTTTTTGTGTGTATAAAATGAAGGGTGTGTCGTTTATGGAAAATGATGTTTTCTTGAAGACATAGAAAGTGGAAATGTTGTTTGGACATTAAACTGGATTTAGGAAATTTCCAGTGGTGGTTTGGTTTTCTTTAAAGGGGTTTGTAAATATGTTTTTCTAGTTTTCAACATGATGGCGTGTGTCATATCTTTCGGAAATGCTTTGATATTAAATGTGCTAAATGTAAATGATGTGGCGTCCCGGTTGGCCCTTTATCTAATGTGAGCTGAATATGTAAATATACGTACTTATGGGGCATCTCTATAGAGGGACTTTCCTTCGAGGGTTGTCGTGTAGCGGTGTCCGTGTAAGGGGTTGGCAAGTGCGGTGAGATGAGTCACGCGTGCAAGGGCCTCCCACTTACACAGTATTATTAAAACAACCATGGGTTCCTGGGAGTCTTTTATCGAATCGAGTGACGGTTTCTGGCTAACCCCGATTAGATGGGTTAATACCCCCTTGGTACGTAGGCCTTATGGGGCATGCCACTGGTTGGCTGTTAGGGCGGCCAGTTGGTTATTGACTGTGGAGTACCATGCCGGTAGGTAGTCTGAACCCGAGTACGTCTAGGGGTTTTCTAGGGATGTTTAGGATCACCCATGGTTAGTTGATATTCCTTTCTTGTTTACTTTCAGTTGTTCTTTACATCTTATACTTTCATACCTAGTGAAAATGGTTTTCAAATTAAAATACTTTATTCTCTTTGTGTAAGATTTGAAAATGTAACACTTATTTCCTTCTTAGAATGAGTTTGGCACTAATGAAAGGAATCCAACTTATATAAAAAATAAGGGGAATGTCTCGTGTTTCGATTTTGAGGTGAAACATTATGAAATCCTACTTTTAGATATTGTAGTTCAAACCTAGAATATGTAGATTCTTTATTTACTTGCAGGGCTTTGGGTTTTGTTGTTGGGCTCACCTACTGAGTGCTTTTTGTTCTCACGCCTATCTTTTACCTTTTCAGTTGCAGTTTCCTTGTGTTCAGGTTTTTCATGGCTTGAGTCGCTCAGTGATAGGGTGACGCTGGTTTTTAGTTGGGTGGTGGCCCGCGGGGTCACGTGGAGGTATGTTTGTGGTGTAGTTTTTTTTTTTTTTCAGTGTTATCTATTTGTTTGTTTTTCTTTTTTTCAGATTCTGGTTTGTTTGGGCTAAACCGTTACCAACGTTTAAAACATGAGGCCCGACACTAGTTGCCATACCGGGGGGATCGGGGACGCCCCTCGGGACTTGCCACGGACCTGCTCGGGTGACCGGTTCAGGGTCGACCAGGGCTGGTTCGTGACAAAATGGTATCAGAGAAGGTTCTTGTTATTTGTGTTGTCTGGTAGGTGGACATTCGGACTATCAGGACTCGAGAGGTAGGAACGGGAAGGACGTCATGAACCCTCACTAGTTCCGCTCCTCTAGTCGCCAGGGTTAGTCCGGGAATTGTGCCCTTGTCTCTTTCTGGTTTGTCTTGGATTGAGAGATGACAACGGAGGCAAGCCGACGTTACATCATGATTTCACATGGAGTAGTGACCCATGTGGAGTCTGAGTACATGGTTTTAATTCCTCCTAGTGGTCGATGATAGCTTGGGACATGTCCCACTACCATGTCGTTAGATTGAACGTGACTACTAGTCCCTCACTCAAGTGGTTGATGCAAATTTCGGTGCCGCTTTCGTTTTGGTCGGTGTAAGTGTGTTGTTGGAAATGAAAAAGGGTTTTTGAAAAGTTGGACTAGTTCCTTTAAAAAGACTTTGAATGTATGAAATGGGTTTTAAAACTGAAATCTCTTGAATTTCAAATTCTTTATGGCTTGGAGTTGGTCAAGAATGGTTCGGGATGAAACCTTAGGTCCTCTTTATGAATGTTTTCACATATGTGAGAATGCATGGAGAATGCATGTTGGTGTGAGTATGAATGGAAAGTGGATGAAGACATGTGCAACGGTTCATGGGATTACATGGGTGTGTAATTGAGATTAAAGGCTTGACCTTGTTTTCTAAATTGGTTTTTTAGGAGAAATGGTTTTGGAAAGTGGTCTAGACAAAGGGTGGTTTTGAAATTTAAATAAAAAGGTTTTTTTTACAAGGGAAATTTGGGTAGTGATTGAAATTGTTTGGTTTTGAGATGGTTGTTTTGGATCAGGATGTTACTTTTAATCATGCTTTGATTTGATTTTGGTCGTGGACTGGTGTTTTATATGTCGCTCAGGAAATGCTGCCCAGAAAAGTCTCTAAGGATTCTGATAAGTCATGCTGAGTTTTTGGTCCTCCTCAGACCTTTCCTATTATCCATTGTGATTGGGATCCGTTGGAGGATGTGGAATGGATCAAGGAAGATGAGTGTTTCTTTATAACGTTTGGATCACCCGACAATGTTAAGGTTTGTGCAATTATGGAATTGTTCAAAGGTCCAGCTCTAGACCTGTGGAAGATGGTTACCCCACCGTCAACGCAAGTTGAAATGATGTGGGATGCCTTTAAAACCATTTTTATCCAATGGTTTGTACCTGAATAAGTGAGGATTGAGAAAAAGAGAGAGCTTGTGCATATTGAACAAGGCCAACGGACGGTGAAGGCATATGTTGACAATTTCAAGGAACTGATTTCTTTTTCTCTAGAGGTAGAGTCGTATGAGCTCATGAAGGCCTCTCTTTTCATTGGGGGTCTTCATCCAGAGATCAAGGAGCGAGTCCTACATTCTAAAGACCATCATTTTGAGAAGCTGGTGGAGGAAGCATTTTTGGCTGAGTTGGTTTCTAGAACACAGTTGGTTAGTACTCCAGCATCCCCGGTTGTTTGTAAGAGTTTCCCTTCAGGTGTGGAAAATACGCCAGAGATAACTGTTCCTAAGGAATTATCCACTATGGTCCCAGCTTCCATTTCATCAGATCGTTCAATGTTATGCTATCAGTGTGGTCGTTTCGGGCATTTAAAGCTGTCTTGTCGTAACCCTCCAAAGACGTGTCATCGCTGCGGATGTCTGGGTCATCTAGAGAATTTTTGCCAGAAGCGTCGCTTGAAGGGGATGCTGTGATTGGAGAGTGTCAGTACCTGACTGTGAGGCAAAAGAAGCTTCAGTCATTAGAGCCCCAGCCATAGGTCTCTGGTTGAAGCTCGTTCACATTCAGGAGTTCCCAAGGCTGTGAAGCTTTGGTCCAGGTTTTGTTCGGTGTTTGCGGTGGAACAATTAGAAATATTTTCATATTTTCTTATCTTCTATTAAAGTTTCAACATCATTATAAGTGCATTGTTTTTCTATGAAGTAATGATGAACTTGTTCAATTATAATCCAAGCAATCTTGTTTGTGTGGATGTGATCCTGTAAATTGTGTGTTTTTCGTAAAGTGTGTTAGACCTTTGGATAGGTTGACCTCGGTTTAGCTATTCATGTCGGATGTGGTTATGATCTGTGAACATCAATGAATCATGTCTCAAATTTGATGTCTAGTTAAGTATTTCTCTGTGGGTTATCCCTAGTGTTGAAGTTTCTTTACTCTAGTCAAGGGTTCAACGTTTCGACAGAGGTGTTGTTTTGATCGTGCTATAGGAGTCAGTTTGGATCGGTTGTGAGTTTCCGCACTGGACCCGCCTCTATGCGGTAGTATGTTTTTGGTGTTAAATTTTCGAACCAGTTATGTTCTTGTGGTGGGGAGAACCCCTTCATGTTCTCCCCTCAACTTCAGACTTCAATTTTCTCTTGAATCGGTCGGGTCTGACCTGTGTAAAGTAAGTTCATTCCGAGATTCTCAGTTCTCTTTGGTTCCTTTAGTTTCGTTGGGTCATGGACTTGAATCTTCACAGACTTTTGGCTTGGTAACTTTCTGGGGGCAGAAAGTGTCTGTAGTGGGGAGAATTGTCACACCCCGACCGCAGATGCCCTTAATTTACTCTTTTCTTGGTCTCGGTCTGAAATTTTCAATGTTTATTTGTGTTGAAGGGTTTCGCACCAGTGCGCGGTCATCGCATCGTTAGCAGTGACCGTGCGTTTGGAACAGGATGACTATGTGTTCGCCCGACGTTCAAATTTTAGATTTTTATGTTTTCTTTTAATTATTTATATTGTTGTTATTATTATTATTATTATAATGTTTTATTATTATTATTATAAATTTTATTATTATTATTATTATAAAGTTTTATTATTATTATTTTTATTATTAGGGTCATTAAAGTATTATCATTATTATTATTATTATATGGTTTTACATTTTTTATAAAGTTTTATTATTATTAAGATTTGTTTATATTCTTTTATTTTGTATTTTACTATTATTATTATTATTATTATTATTATTATTATCATATATATATATATATTATAACCCTAATCTAACCCCCTAACCCGAATCTCGTACCTCTGATGTGTAGTGCCCCCTCCCCTCCCCCTCTCTCCTCTCTCTTCTTCCCCCTTCCTCTGCGCACCAGCATCCTGGCGGCTCCCTCCTCTTGTCTGACCCACCATCCCGGCCCCGGCTTCCAGTCGCCGCACCCGACCCCACTACTGCTTCACCTTCGGGACGCATCGCCACGCCAACCCCGCTCCTGTGCCAGCATCCTCCTGACCGCTGCCTCCTCCCTGCATCGCCCAGCCACTTCGTCCCGGTACGGCGACCTCCCTGGCCGGCCGCACCCCTGCCCTCCTACGCGCTCCCCCATCCGGCTCCATCTCCTGCTCCTGCCCTCTGCGCTGCACCCCCATCCCTCTGGCACCCCAGCTTTGCGCGACCATCAGCACCGACCCAGCCCCCGGCCTCTGCCCAGGCGCACCGCCGCTGGACCACTCCTGCTCCGGCGTCCTGCGGCTGCCCTCCTACATCCCTCCATCGTATCTGACCCCCTGTCCCGGCGGCAACCTCCTGTCCGGTGACTCGTCCGGTGACCTTGCACCCTGGCCTCCACTGTTTCCCGACTTGTCGGCTTCCCTTCACCTCGCTGTACCCCCGTCCGACTCTCGTTCCAGCCGCCGCACCACCACCCGCACACCCGGCCTCCGGACCTACCAGTTTCCCCTGTTCCTGGCCATCATCAGCCACGCCGGTGACATCACCGGCCTCGCCCCGCTCCGGCGACCTCACCACACCCCTGCGGCTCAGCCGTGCCGGCCAGCGACGCACCTGGAAATCGGTGCGCGACCTCGGTGGTCGAGCGCGTCTGCATCGAGGTAAGTTTTGGGTCGCGTGAATAAATAAATATATATATATATATATATATATTGGATGGTTGTTTAATTGTTTGGTTTTTGCAGCGCGTTGGCGGATTAATTACGCAAAGTTGAGGTCTTCAGCTTGCAAGCGCGTACGCGCCTGCACAAGGTGTATTGCGTTATCAGGTTCAGTTTGCGAATCGAGGTGAGGTTTTCTTTGTTTCTTACTAAAATTATTTTATATAAACATTTATATATATGTGTGTATATATATACATATATGTATGCATATATATATATATATATATATATATTAGTTTTGTTTTTGCGTTTGTCATTCATATAAATTATAATAAGTCTTTGGTTATGTGTTTCTGGATGTTATACGTTGTTGCAGCGTGTCAGTGAGGAAAACCCGCGTTACTGTGGTCAGCTGGTTGCGCATGCTTGTGCGCAAGTGCGGGGTGTGTCGCTTGGTCGTGATCGGGCTGTGAGTCAAGGTAGGCCTCCCATTGCACTCGCCTTTAAATTTAGAATTTATTTATTCCTTGTTTTTTTGTTGAGTTTCAGTAAATTTAAAAGTATTATTAAGTAGTTATTTATAGTATGGTGATCAGCTCCGTTAACTTCTTTCATTGCACTGAAAACATCTTTCTTGGATTTAATTATGTGGTTTTCTTGTGATATTATCATATGGGTACTTTATAAAATGTGCAAGTCATATTAAACTGTGTTTTGAGATGATTTTTGGTGTGTATAAAATGACGGGTGTGTCATTTATGGAAAATGAGGTTTTCTTGAAGACTTGGAAATAGGAAATGTTGTTTGTCCTTTACACTGGATTTTGGAAATTTTCAGTGGTGGTTTGGTTTTCCTTAAAGGGGTATCTAAATATGTTTTTCTGGTTTTCAACATGATGGCATGTGTCATATCTTTTGGAAACGCTTTGATATTAAATGATCTAAATCTAAAAGATGTGGTGGCCCGGTTGGCACTTTATGGAATGTGAGGTGAATATATAAATATACATACTTTTGGGTCATCTCTACAGAGGGAATTCCCTTCGAGGTTTGACGTGTAGCGGTGTCCGTGTAAGGGGTTGGCAAGTGCGGTGAGATGAGTCACACGTGCAAGGGCCTCCCACTTACACAGTATTATTAAAACAACCGTGGGTTCCTGGGCGTCTTTTAGAGAATCAAGTGATGGTTGATAGCTAACTCCGATTAGACGGGTTAGTCCCACCTTGGTACATAGGCCTTGTAGGGTGTGCCACTGGTTGGCTGTTAGGGCGGCCAGTTGGTTATTGACTGTAGAGTACCATGACGGCAGGTAGTCTGAACCCGAGTACGTCCAGGGGTTTTCTAGGGATGTTTAGGATCACCCATGGTTACATGATGTTCTTTGCTTGTTTACTTTCAGTTTTTCATTACATCTTATACTGTTATACCTTGTGAAAATGGTTTTCAAATGAAAATACTTTATTCTCTTTGTGTAAGATTTGAAAATGTAGCACTTATTTCCTTATTAGAATGAGTTTGGCACTAATGAAAGGAATCCAACTTATAAAAATATAAGGGGAATATCTCATGTTTTGATTTTGAGGTGAAACATTATGAAAGCCTAATTTTATACATTTTTGTTCAAACCTGGAATATGTAGATTGTTTATTTGCTGGCAGTGCTTTGGGTTTTGTTGTTGGGCTCACCTACTGAGTACTTTTTGTGCTCACGCCTATCTTTTACCTTTTCAGTTACAGGTTCCTTGTGTTCAGTTTTTTCTGGCTTGAGTCGCTCATTGATATAGCGAAGCTGGTTTTTAGTTGGGTGGTGGCCCGTGGGGTCACGTGGAGGTATGTTTGTGGTGTAGTTTTATTTCTGTTTTTAGTGTTGTTTGTCTGTTTGTTTTTTTTTTCTTTTTTCAGATCCTGGTTTGTTTGGGATAAACCATTCCCAACATTTAAAACCTGATGCCTGACACTAGTTTCCATCCCGAGGGGATCAGGGACGCCCCTCGGGACTTGCTGTGGACCGGCTTGGGTGACCGGTTCAGGGTCGACCCGGGCTGGTTCGTGACATTCCTATTTTATAATCTTGTTTTGTTGAACCATATTTCCAATTTTGAATTCACACTTCTTCTCTTATTGAAATAGATGGAAGTGATTTTTGCCATATTTTAGTTCCATTTTAGTTGACCATGCCTCTTTGTTATAGTTGGAGTCATTTTCATGTGGTGATGTACCTAGTTTAAGGATTCAATGACAAATTCCATTAGAATTTATTGACTATGGGATAGTGTAATAGGGATAAAATTTTGGTTTACAGGTATACTGTGAGGGATGTTGAGTTTTTTCCCTTTTTGGATAAATGAGGGTGGGTTTTCCATGTGTTTATCCCAAAGATACCCATTGTGTAGTTTTGGGACTCAAGGCCAGAGATTTTCCATTCATTGTTGAGGTTTTTTCATGGTAGGTGTGTTTCTCCAATTTTTTTTAATTGTGTTATCATGTTGATCTCATAATTCTTATTGAGGTTTTGATCTATTGTAGAATTTTGTGATGGTTTTCCATGGTTTACAAGATCTTGTTTATTCCTATAGTGAGTTGTTGAGTGTGAATGTGATTGTTTTGTTATGATCATTATTTTGGGATGGGCTCTCTGATTTTTTACCTTTTTTTATTAATTCCAAATGGTGGGGAGAACATTGGTCTATGACTACACATACATTTTATACACTTTATTTCATGAATTATTACATAACAATACACATAATATAATCCAAAAAGATTAAGAGGTACATTTTCTTTTATAAACTAGATACATTACTCAATACCATAAAATATGGATATAATGACATTATTTAAAAACTCTATAATTAGACATTAAATTCAATTAATCATCTAATACTACATGAGATAAACTGGGGACTTACATAAGAAATAAATGAGTTATAAAGACAATTAAGGGAATAATCAAATCATAACATTATGAAAGTAATAAATGTTAGTTAATAGGAATATCAAGGTGACATAAAAGATAATCAAAAACATAAGAAACAAATCATGATATAAGATAATAAGGTCAAGGAAATATAAGAATGTTGAAAAAACATAAAACATTGAATAATATGAGTAAGTCAAGGATAATAGTTAATAAATGATAACGTGGTGTTATTCAGATAAACACCAATGCACCAAACATGGTATATAATGAGATAAATAAATCACCCAATGCATTAGAGAGCTATATAATTCAGGTCCCACTCATCACATTCATATTATGTACATGAATTTGTGTGCGACATAGATCATACAACAAAATAAATTATATCATTGCCATTAATACCTTGATTAAGGATTGTGTTTTGTATACATGGAATTCCACAACAAATTATTTATAGTTACATAAATTTTAATACCATTGATTGGATATGGGTATAGGTATTAACCACATAAATGTTTGGCATGGAAAATCATGGGATAATTTTTATAGCATGATGGGTGTACATAAAGGTTCATATAAGGGCTTAATGTGAGTGAAAGGTGTAAAATAATTACTTATAAATCAAAAGTGAAATAAAATAATGTGTAAAAATACATTACAACATGAAAAATAGGAAATCAAAAGGCTGAGAAGATAGAATGTACTTGAATAAATTGGAAGCAGAGACAAACACTTACTTCAGCATAGTGGATACTTTGGTAAAGGTCATAATGATAGAGGATAAATAATATACCATTATTATATCATGAATTTTAGAGTAAATGGATATATATAAACGTAAAAAACATAATCACTGAGGATTTTAATGTCTAAATACAAAGAAGGATCTTGAATGGAAAAAAAGAGAGGGAGAGATCCCTTACCATTAGATAATGCATCTAAAATATTAGGAGGAGATTTTTGAGAGCTTTAGAACACCTTTGGATGTATTTAAAGAGTTATAGGGGAAGAAATTTATACAAAATATATTTTTAATAAAGATTAATAGAAATTTGTGTGGGTATTTATAGCATAATAGAAGGGGAATTCATTATTATTTTCTAAACATAGGTTTTGGACCCTATGTGATAATATAATAAAAACCAAAAATATTACCTTAGTGTTCCCCATGGTTTCTACCAAAAATAATTGGTTTCTATTATTTTATTAGTCTATGATCCAAACTAATAAAAACAATACCATTGATGATTTGTAAGTGATTTATATTAATAAAAAATTATTTTTAAAACCGTAAAATATAATATAAGTTTACGATTATTCTTTTTAGGTTTGTAAAATTAATCAAATAACTTAAAAAACATATTGTTGTAATGGTATAATCCTTTTTCATTTATTAAATTTATTGTGTCAATTTCATCAATTTTTAGTTATTAGCATATCATAATACATATCGTATACTTATTCTATATTAAATTTAAATCCAAAAAATTGACTATGATTGCAAATTAGAAAAATATCACCATTGGATAATTTTTAATTTCCCATTTAAAAAGTAATATTTATTACACAAAATAATTTTATAAATATGATAATTTAATCATTAAAATAAAAAACCTTATTTACAAGAAAATACTATTTTTACGACACTGGCTACTTTCTGACCCTTATAAAATTACATTGGACTTCATTAAGTTATAATATAATTTAAATTAAAATAAAAATTATTTAATAATAATTTTTCATGAAAATAAAATTTATTTCAAAAAATCAAAAATTTATCAAAAAGTCTATTTGAATTTCAACATTATATTTTCCAAAAATACAATAATTATTTTCTCTATATCAAAATCTAATATTTATCAAATTCACTGTATAATAATTTATAAATTAATAATAAAAAGGGATAAGTATAATAATTATTATATTATAAATAAACTATAAAAATTTATACTATCATTTTATAGATACATAACCCCTTATTATACTAGCATACACTATAATGGTATAGTGTGTGATAGTGGTGCTTTGTGGGGGTGGTTCAGTGAACATGGTCTGGGACATGATCTCAATAATCAATAAAATTCTCCCATAAATGGTTTTACTCAAGTTTCAGTTACTGAATCCCAGTTTGGTCTTAGTCATGGTTAAATTTGAGTGATTCCATCTCCCATGGAAGATTCGATAAATGGGATTCATCAGGTAGAATCATATTATTTGATTCCCTCTCTTCTTCCTTATGGGTTAATTTCCTTTTATCCCACTTAATATATAATAATACTAGTGGTCCCTATATTACTTATATATCTTAAAAACAATAATGATACTTAATGAGATTTTAAGTCTAACATAGACATTAGTAAAATATTTTATAGTGGTAAAAAATAACCAAAGTATGGAATTTGTTTTCTATAACTACATTACATAATAAGAAATTTTTTAATTCAAAATGGACTTTTATTTATAAATGTTTTTGTAATTACATTATTACCATCATCAGTAATTTCAAGCATGAAATTTCATTTCATATACATAAATATATGAGGGGACATCTTTATTATCACCTCTTCCGATCCCCATGTTACTGCCTCAAATTTGCAGTTCCACCATAGTACATTAACTAGGGCAGTTTTATTATTTTTTAGAACATTGTCTCTATGATATAAGATTTTCACCAGATGAGCCTCATATTAATGATCATTATATAAATGTATCACCCCTAGATTTAGTGTATGTGAGGGATTTTGTTTGTACTTACCTAAAAGGAATACATGAAACATGTAATTTACTTTATATAGGGTAGGTGAGATGTATTGTTTATAGACCACTTAAACATTATGATCAAAGGGGATTATGTATCTTGGACTAAGATTCCCCTTCATCCTAACCCTCAATACTTTCATCAATGGTGATATATGAAGGAATACATTATCTCTTTCATTGAAATCTAGGTCTCATCGATTACTATCTTTGTAGATTTTTTGTCAACTTGGAACAGATTTCATATGATACATAATGGTTTGAAACTTCTCTATAATCTCTTTGATAATATCAGGTCCTAGAAGGTTTAAATCTCAAACTTTTTGCCCATATAATGTATTTCAAAACCCCATCCCATACAGATCCTTATAAGGTTCCATTTGAATGCTATAATGGAAAATGTTATTATTTGAAAAATCCACTTAGGGAAGGTGTTCATCCCAAAATCCTTATAAATCCCTTGAATGGGATCTCATCATTGTTGGAACCATGCCTGTTCTATGCAGAAATTGGAGTTTGGTTTGTGTTTGTTGTCAATCCTCAGTAGAAGTTCTGAATGTGTGCCAGCAAAGTGATCATACAGTTCAAGCAGACAACAGTATTGAAGGTGGCGCTGTTTCCTAGTGTTTGCCAATTTTTTAGGCCTCAAAATCAGAAAATGAAGACATGGATGGTCTACAAAAGGAGGTGCATGCTAAGAGGAAGGCTTGTGCGAAAAATAAGAGCCTTGCGCGAAATACTTAAGTTGGGCGCGGAAAACAGTGGGATGCGCGAAATAGTTTTTCGCGCAAACAGTGTTTCGAAATCAGAGAGGTGAAAATTGGCAAAGGCATGGGCTGCGCGGAAAATCAGGGATGTGCGTGAAATACATGAGTTGGGCGCAAAAACAGCGCTGTGCGTGAAATAGCGGAGCAAACTTTTTCGCGCAAATAGTGTTTCGAATTCACACCATCGAAAAATGGCAAAGGCATGAGCTGCGCGAAATATCTAGAGACGTGCGCGGAAAATGATACCTGCACAAAATATTACGCGCCAGATGAGAGGTTTTCCGCGCCGAAGGGGATTTTGCGCGCGGGGGGTATCAGATGCCTATAAATATGAGGTGACCCTCTTCTTCTGACCGACTGAAGACTTAGAGAGGATTTGTGGTCTGGTGCGCAAAAAGGATCGCGTAAAGGAGCTTGCGTGAAATATTTGGAGTTGCGCGAAAAAGGGGATTTTTGCGCGAAATATTTTTCCGCGCCAAAAGAAAATGTTGCGCGCAATAGGATGAATTTGCGCGCAAATGGTTGGTGTTTCACATATTTTTCAGTAAGATTTGTCTGCATGTTTTGGTTATCCAGTTCAGTGGTTCTGTGCGTTCTAGTACATCTCTTCCGGACTTCGATGCAAGCAGAGTCTCGTGCTGAGCAGAGGCAAAGACTTTAATGCAAATTTATTGAAGGGACCTTCACGTCTATAAACTGAGTGAGACTTCACCAACGACAGTGAGATAGGGGGAGTCAACGGGAGTGACCTGAGGGAAGTAGTGAGCTATCCCTAAACCTTATGTAAAGGCAGTGAGCCTGGGATAGAGTGTTTGTACCCGAACTTTTGTATTCGCAGCTAGTGAAGCATAGTGGATTTAGGTACGACCGACAACCTGTCGGCGTATGCTCCTTGGACGTAGCCCTTAGTGGTGAACCAAGTAAAAATTTGTTGTGTCATCTCTCTGCATGTGAATGTTTAATTGCTGATCATATCCATTATACAGGTTTAAGTAGTTCCTGCCAACGTGGGAACAAGATCAACAACTTTAAGAAGAAAAAGATGCCACCCTGATTCACCCCTCCCCTCTCAGGGTGTCCCGGGGTCCTTCAAGTGGTATCAGAGGGAGGTTACTGGTCTTGAATCTGTCCTTTGTCGCCATGGAGAATGCAGCCAATGTGAGGGGAGTCCCTCTCTTTGATGGAAATAATTTTCAGATCTGGAAGAATAGGATGCGATCTCATCTAAGATCTCTTGGAATGGAAGTTTTCTTTTCTATTGTGCAAGGAATACAAGTAGCTGATCAAACAGGACTGGCTATGATTGACACAGACAGGAAAATTCTTGATGCAGATGCTAAAGCTCAAAATGCACTCACCACAGCTCTTTCTGATCAGATATATCTAAAGGTGATGAGTTTCACTTCAGCAAAGTCTATGTGGGATAAACTTGAAAACATTTATGAAGGAGATAGCAAGGTAAAGGAGGAAAAACTTCAGGTTTTACATAACAGGTTTGACGACCTAAAGATGCATCCCAATGAAAATGCAGATTCATTTTTTAATCGAATTACTGAAGTAGTGGGAGCAATTCGAGGTCTTGGAGAAGAAATCAAAGACATTGATATCATTAAGAAAATCTTGAGAAGACTTCCTCCCATGTACAATGCAAAGGTGTCAGCCCTCAAAGAAAGAGATCTATCCAAACTTTCTCTGGATGATTTGTTAAGCAGTTTAGTGGCATATGAGATGAGAGTCAAACCTGAAGATGCCACGACTCACGTGAGCAAAGAAATGGCATTCAAAGCCATGGACAAACTGAAAATTTCAGAAGATAGTAGCGGTGATGATAACGAAGAAAAAGAAATTCTTTCCCTCATAGCGAAGAAGCTGAAAAAGGGAAAAGGTAAATTTAGAGGTAAGTTACCTCTTGCATGTTTCCGTTGTGGAGGAGTTGGGCACATTGCCTCTCAGTGCCAAAGAAAGTTGGATAATGATGAGAGCGAAGCTGAAGTCATTGAAAATCCTCGGAAAAGGTTTTTCAAAAAGGGTGATTTCAAATCTGGAAAGAAAATGCAGAGGAAGAGCTTTGTCTGTGAGGAAGAAGATGATGATATTGAATTCTGTGAGGAAGAAGAACCAGAATTTAAAACTGAAAAACATGCTTCCATGATGGCTACCACTGAAATATCAGATTCTTCAATCAATAAATGCATAGATAATCAGACTACTGCTCTTGATAATGCAAAGGTTCAAATTAAGGATGCTTTCTCCAAACTTGAGTGTAAATGTAAGAAATGTAATAAGTGGAAGGAAATGGTCCAAGAGTCATCAGAATATGTTGATGAACTTGAAGCTGAAATTGAACGTCTGGAAGAGTTTGTGAAAGTTCAGTCTAAAATCATTGAAAGCAATGATGATGTATTGGATCTTAAGCTAAGAATTGAAGAGCAGGGAAAGGTCATCAATGACCTCACCTCAAGACTGGAAGAAAAGTCCAAGACTACTGAGGGTCTTGAGGAGGAAATTGTTACTCTTAGGACTAAACTTGAGACCGAATCTTTTTCAAAAGAATCAAGGAAGAAAACACAACCTAGAAGATTCTCAGATGCTGAATTATTGGCAAGAGCCAAATGTGGTTCTGATGGAGTTGAAAAAATCTTGAGAGTTCAAAGACCCGCTTGCATGGGAAAGCGTGGAATTGGATGTGAAGCTGAGACATCAACTGCTGGAAATAAAGAAATCCAAAAGAAAGACAAAACGAAGGTTGAACATGTTGAAACATTGTCTGAAGTGCTGAAAAAGGAACCCTCAATCCAAACTAGAAGGATAACTGACAATTACCATCAAACATTTAGAAATGATAGGCAGTTCAACTACTCTCACAAGGATGAAGGTATGAGGAGAAATTTAGGTGTGAACACATTCCCTCTCATGAAGTGTCAGTTCTGTGGCTATCTGGGCCATACTATGTCATATTGCGAAGAGGCAAGGAGTTACTTTAATGGAGAAAATCTGGGAAATCAACAAAGGAGACCGATTTCATATCCTCCATCTTATAGAAGAAATATCTTCTATGGTTACTGTTTTAATTGTTCCAACATTGGCCATAAAGCTATGTTTTGCAGGCAGCGGTATGACAAGAGAAATTCATACAACACCCAAAGACGGGACATGGTTCATCCTCCTGATGATGTTGTTCTCACAAATAGTTTTTCTCTTCTGGAAGAAGATTATGGGTATGAAGACTCAGATTATGTGGAAGAAAGTTTTAAAAGGCCATCAGTGTCTTATGCTCAATCCAATATCTCATGGAAAGAAAAGAAGAAAATCGAGAAATCCAATCTTGTGGAAGTAGCCCTCAAAGCTACAAAGAGTAGCAGCACCTGGATTCTTGATAGTGGATGTTCTTCCCATATGACAGGAAATGCTGACCTTCTGAAGAACATTGAAAAGAAGGTTGATGGAACAGTACGGTTTGGTAACGATGGCGCTTTGAAGATTAAAGGCAGTGGGAATACTGCTCTCACCAACGGAGAGCTGAAAAAGACTGAAGTTCTTTATGTGGACGGTCTACGCCATAATCTCCTCAGTGTAAGTCAACTCTGTGACTCAGGGCTCATAGTAACTTTCAATCAAAAAGGCTGCACTATAAAAGGAAAAATAGGGAATTCTCTTATGAAGGGTTGTAGAACAGATGAAAACTTATATCAGGTTGACAGCAAAGTGAACTCTTGTTTCTTGTCTGTTGACGAAGAAAACAATTTATGGCATCGGAGGCTGGGGCACATTAACCAAAAAGACATGGAAAAGATATCTAAGCTGAAGATAGTCATGGATATTCCCATTCTAAAACGCGAACGGGAAAAATCTTGTGATGCCTGTATTCGTGGGAAGCTGGTCTGTAATTCGTATCGTGAAAAGAAGAAAAGGGAATCACATCTTCTTGATCTCATTCACACTGATGTATGTGGCCCAATAAATGTTCCTGGAACCTATGGAGAGAGGTACTTCGTCCTTTTCATTGATGATTATAGTAGAATGTCTTGTGTAATGGTGATTCACAGGAAGCGACAAGTACTTGATTGCATGAAAACTTATCGCCGAATTGCCGAGAATGATACTGGACGGTCAATAAAAGTCCTATGATCAGACAATGGAGGGGAATACACATCCATTGAGTTTGAAAATTACCTAGAGAAACATGGAATACAGCATGAGGTAGCTGCTGTCAGAACTCCACAAAAAAATGGAGTTGTTGAGCGTCGAAATCGACAGATCAACAATTTGGCCAGGACTATGTTGATTGAGAGTGGTATCTCTCGCCATTACTGGAAGGAGGCTGTTGAAGCTGCAGTTCACATTCAGAATTGAACAGGGCTCTACATGGGAGAAACGAAGACACCGTACGAATTATGGCATGGAAGGAAGCCTTCTTTGAAATACTTTCGGGTTTTTGGAAGCAAATGTTTCATCCGGAATAAAGAAGGAAACCAAGGAAAGTATGGTGACAATGCTGATGAAGGAATTTTTCGTGGGTATCCAATGAACAGTAAAGCATACAAGTGTTTCAATAAACGCTTGGGAAAGATTGTGGTAAGCAGTGATGTTAAGATAATTGAAGAGAAAACCACAAATGCTTCAAAGACGCCATATGCGGATGTGATAGACAATCAGGAAGAAAGTAAACGTGAAGAAAAAACAAATTGAAGAGACAGAGGAAGTTGTTCAAAACTCTCAGTAGTCACATCATGATGTTGACTCAGAAGAAGAATAAGAAGAAGAAACTATAGCTGAAAAGAATGCTACTGATCCTCTCAGGAGAAACCGAAGAGCTGAGATTGATCCATCCAACATAATTGGGGACATGAATGCACCCACTCAAACAAGGAGGATGAGAAATAACACACCTTCTCCATTTCTATCAGTTGTAGAGCCAACCTCATTTGAAGAAGCTGCAATGGATGAATCCTGGGTGAAAGCCATGAATGAAGAGTTAGATCAGATTGACAAAAATCAGACGTGGGATTTGGTCCAGAGACCCAAAGGTCACAATGTGATTGGCACCAAATGGATTTTCAAGAACAAGTTTGATGAGCATGGCAATGTTATCAGAAACAAGGCTCGGTTGGTATGTAAAGGGTATTCTCAGATTGAAGGTGTTGATGTTGAAGAAACCTTTTCTCCAGTGGCTAGATTGGAGTCAATCAGGCTATTCCTTTCCATGGCTCTCCAAAGAGGATATAAAGTATATCAAATGGATGTCAAGACAGCATTCTTAAATGGTGTACTCGAAGAAGAAGTCTACATTGAACAACCAGTGGGTTTTCTTCTTGGTGCTGATGAATCAAAGGTCTGTAAGCTAAAGAAAGCACTTTATGGATTAAAACAGGCACCAAGGGCATGGTATTCCAGACTAGATCCGTATCTCAAAAAGCTGGAATTCAAAAGAGGAGGAGTTGATCACAATCTCTATGTGAAGAATTCTCCAAAAGATCAGTTCATGGTTCTTGTTTACGTCGATGACATTATATTTGGTGGCAGCAAACAGAAATCAGTGGATGAATTTGCCAATTATATGAAATCAGAATTTGAAATGTCAATGATTGGGGAGCTCACATATTTTTTGGGACTGCAAGTGACTCAACGGAAAGACTACACTTTTATCTCTCAGGAAAAGTATGCAAGAGAGCTGCTGAAGAAGTTTAACATGCAAGACTCCAAACCAATGTCAACTCCGATTGCAGTTGGAACCAAACTTGGGAAGCATGAGGATGGGAAATCTGTAGATCCCACCATGTACAAGAGAATTATTGGGAGCCTATTGTACCTGACAGCGACACGGCCAGATATTGTCTTTGCCACATGTCTTTCTGCCCGCTTTCAGAGTAATCCAAAAGAGGAACACATGACAGCAGTGAAAAGAATCATGAGGTATATTCAAGGTACTTACAAGTACGGATTATACTTTGCTGTAGGAAGGGATAGTGAATTATCCGCATTTTCTGATGCTGACTGGGCTGGCGATGTTGTGGACAGAAAGTCCACCAGTGGTGGACCATTCTTTATCGGAAATTATTGTGTTGGCTGGTTGAGCAAGAAACAAGAAAGTACTTCTCTTAGTACTGCTGAAGCTGAGTATATATCTGCCACAAAGTCATGCACTCAACTACTATGGATGAAGAAACAATTAACAGATATTGGTGATGAGGTAAAGCAGCCAATGGTGATCTACTATGATAACAAAAGCGCAATTGATCTTACGAAAAATCTGGTTCAGTATTCTCATACAAAACATATTGAAATACGGTATCATTTCATCAAAGAAAAGGTTGAACAAGGGGTGATTAGACTGGACCATGTGGGAACTGATAAGCAGGTAGCTGATATCCTGACAAAGCCCCTGTCAGCAGCTGTGTTTGAAAAGCATCGGTTGAACCTCGGTGTTCAACCACCTCCTGCTACATAAGGAGGTTTCGAAACTCTCCTCTCCCTGATTATGGTAATTCTTTCAATCTGTTTTTGGATGTGATGCAGGTTTATGGGGGAAATACTATCCAGGGGGAGAATGGTTTGAGCTGATCTTTGTATCCTTTACAGGCCTTTGGGTTTATTGGCAAAGGCATGGGCTACGCGGAAAATCAGGGATGTGCGCGAAATACATGAGTTGGGCGCGAAAACAGCGCGGTGCGTGAAATAGCGGAGCAAACTTTTTCGCGAAAATAGTGTTTCGAATTCACACCATCGAAAAATGGCAAAGGCATGAGCTGCGCGAAATATCTGGAGACGTGCACGGAAAATGATACCTGCACAAAATATTACGCGCCAGATGAGAGGTTTTCCGTGCCGAAGGGGATTTTGCGCGCAGGGGGTATCAGATGCCTATAAATATGAGGTGACCCTCTTCTTCTGACCGACTGAAGACTTAGAGAGGATTTGTGGTCTGGTGCGCAAAAAGGATCGCGTAAAGGAGCTTGCGCGAAATATTTGGAGTTGCGCGAAAAAGGGGATTTTTGCGCGAAATATTTTTCCGCGCCAAAAGAAAATGTTGCGCGCAATAGGATGAATTTGTGCGCAAATGGTTGGTGTTTCACATATTTTTCAGTAAGATTTGTCTGCACGTTTTGGTTATCCAGTTCAGTGGTTCTCTGCGTTCTAGTGCATCTCTTCCGGACTTCGATGCAAGCAGAGTCTCGTGCTGAGCAGAGGCAAAGACTTTAATGCAAATTTATTGAAGGGACCTTCACGTCTATAAACTGAGTGAGACTTCACCAATGACAGTGAGACAGGGGGAGTCAATGGGAGTGACCTGAGGGAAGCAGTGAGCTATCCCTAAACCTTATGTAAAGGCAGTGAGCCTGGGACAGAGTGTCTGTACCCGAACTTTTGTATCCGCAGCTAGTGAAGCATAGTGGATTTAGGTACGACCGACAACCTGTCGGCGTATGCTCCTTGGACGTAGCCCTTAGTGGTGAACCAAGTAAAAATTTGTTGTGTCATATCTCTGCATGTGAATGTTTAATTGCTGATCATATCCATCATACAGGTTTAAGTAGTTCCTGCCAACGTGGGAACAAGATCCACAACTTTAAGAAGAAAAAGTTGCCACCCTGATTCACCCCTCCCCTCTCAGGGTGTCCCGGGGTCCTTCAATCATATCCCTTATATTTTCAATGTTTCTTTCATACTGACCATATGTATTTGGGTGAGAAGCTATAATGAAACTTAACTCTATATTTGACACCTATTGATGGTTTCTCTAAAACCTCAAGGTGAACCTTAGATATCGATGAGATATAATAGAGAGTGGTACTTTATACAATCATACCAATTTTTTTATATATATCATAGATAATTGGTTAATATATAATTATTCAATGATATCAATGAAATGGACTAACTGTGAATGGTGATTAACTACCTCCCAAATGGAGTTATTGCATATAGATATCACGGGGAGTCGTATGATGAAATCTATGGTTATGTTTTCCATTTACATACTGATATGGGAACAGGTTACATCATAATCATATACTTTTAATTTTTATCAATGACTTGTTGGAAGACCAACCATTGAGATGAAAATTTTACAACTACCCTCTTCATGTTACCTATCCAAAAAAATTCTTTAGATATTTATACATCTTAGTGCTACCTAGATGAATAATGAATTATGATCTATTCACATTATATAGAATTTACCTATTTAGTTATAGTTTTTAAGGGACACATATCCATGTTCTATACCTTATAAATCCATTTTTATAAAAGTTGAACTCTATAATATACACTAACTTTCTCTATAGTTCCTCGTCTTTTTTTGGGCCCCCTTGATCCTCTTAAAAATATATAATTGCTTCATTATTTGAGAAAGGTAAGATGACATTCCTTTTATGATTCTCGTTTTCATGAATATTGGATCCCATTAAATCCTATTCATGGATATTGTTGCAGGATTCTTTTTACTTTGAGTATTTGGAACATTATTCACTTTAGAATGATGATAATGGATTGAAAAATCATAATCCTTGATCATCTCTAAATAATTTTGTTGGAGAATATTGAGATAATTTTCTATAATTTTATACTTAATAATTTTATGATGTGTATATATTTCAATCTTCTGTCAATAGATATAATGTTTCCAAATATTCAATGCAGATATCACTGATGTCAATTTGAGATCTTGCGTAGTGTAGTTCTTCCGATGGATCATTAATTGGTGAGAGGTATATACTATCACCTTTTCATTTTACGTGAGTACAAAACCCTATATCGTTTTTGACATGTCATTTTATATCACAAATCCTTCCCCACTGGTGGGTAATGTGAGCGCATGTTTAGTTATTAGCCTCTTCTTTAAATATTTAAATATCTCCTCGCATTCATTGTTCTATACACACATCACTCCAATATAAGTAATTTTCGTTAGTGGACTTGAAAATTTTGATACTTTTGTCACAAATAGATATTAGAACCCATATAATACAAAGAAAATAAAAATCTCCATCACAAATGTTGGTGTGGGCCATCCTAAAATTTTCTCTATTTTTAGTGGATCCATACATATACCTTTTCTAGTGATAAAATTTACTAAGAATGTTATTTTCCCCATAAAAACTCACATATTATATACTTTTTACACAAATTTTTCTTTTATAAGTTCATTAGTTCATTCAATTTTCCTCATTCGTATCCTTTCTTCTAAAATAGATAAAAATATTGTCTATAAATACAAAAATAAATTTATCAAAGTAATTTGTATAGACTCTATTCATTATGTCCATGATGTTAGATGGATAATTAGTGATTCGAAATAGAATCACTATAAACTAATAGTTATCATACATTGTTTGAAAAGAATTTTTGAGGATATCCTACTTCATCACCTTTACTTGATAATATCTTGATCAAAGATCCACCGTAGATAAGTGTGCGATTCTATGTAGTTTATCAAAAAATTCATCAATTTATGGAAGAGAATAATTTTTCATTAAAATATTCTTGTTAAGAACATGATAATCAATGTAAAAGCAGATTGACCCATACTTATTCCTGATGAAATGGACCAGTTCACTTCATGATAATGAACTTGGGTGTATATACCCTTTATTTGGATTCTCATGTTTTTTCTTCTTCAAGTCTATAAGTTCAATAGTGTCCATTCTATATAGATTAAGGAATATTGGAAAAGCTTCTATTATAAGTTCTATTGAGAACTAAACCCTCAATTTGGAGTAAGACCAAAAAATTATTTTGTAAATACATCATTTTATTCTCTTATAATTGGAAAGTCATAAAGAATGATCTTTTCATTATTCTCAATCAATGGATAAAGATACACTTGCTCATAAGGAAATATTATCCATTCTTGAGGTAATTATTCTAAAATGATTCATCCTCCTCCTTTAACTTATATATAAGCGTAGGGTGTTTCGTGATATATAGTTTTTTCCATCTCTATATAATTTTTGTTGGATTTATATAATTAATTCCTATTCATATATACAATTGCATCAAATTCCATGAAATGGAGTATAAAAATGTTTCTTAGGATTTTAAACCCACAAATATTGATAGGGGATACGTTATATCCTTGTAATGGAATAATTATCCCATTTTTAGTATTCATCGATAACTTGACTTCCATATTTTAAGGTGGTGCTTGAATAGTTATACAAAACATTCATAATTTGAAACAAATCATAAAACCATAGTCACATTTGATATTTGAGGTTCATTAATGGATGATAATCCTGAATTTTACTATTTAATTCTAATTCTAATCATTTACATCACCCAAAATAGACTTTGGGGTGACAATGATCAAATATTGAGCATATAGAGGGAAATAATGAATAATGAAGGGATGACCCTTAAACAACATGTGCTCCATAACTTATCAATTTTGAGGTTTCAATCTAAATTATCCCCAAATTTTTCCTAACATGAAATGTAATCAATATTTTTTTTCTTTAATAATGGCTCATAATGTGATTGTAAATTTAAAAAATAAAATCCCCTGAGAGTGTTAAACTAGGTGTGTATCAAATATTATTTATTGTGAACAAGTAGATGATCAATCTAATACCCAATTCACCCTTTTGGGGTTATTACCCCTATGTACAACTATTCTAGAGAAACATGTAGTTGATGTATTGAGAAAAAGATTTAATTTTTATGGAAAAATATCTCTCTATACTTTACCAAAATTTGAGTATTTTGCTTTATGTTTTGTTGTATCCCTAAGTCATTCAATGAGGTTTTATAATCTTAATCCCAAAAATAAATATACCTTTTTATGATTCCATCGATGAAAACCCATATCTTTTATTCACTTTATTTCATGAATTATTACATAAATATTCACACAATATGATTTGAAAATATCAATAGGTCAATTTTATTAGGTTATTTAGATACATATCTCGGTAACACGAACAAAAGATACTATGAAATTATTTAAAAACTCCACAAAATCCGTTAAATTATATTTTTCTTCTAATACTTCACGGGATAAACATGGGATATATATAAGAATGGTGAAAACTATAAATCCTAGTAAGGGGATAATAAAAGCATAAATTGATGAAAGTAATAAATGTTATTCAAGATGAATAGCAAGGTTACATAAAATAAAATCATAAACATGAACATTTTAGAATGATATAAGAATATAACATCAAGGAAACAACATAAAACTTGACATCATAATCATAAGTCAAGGGTAACCACTAATACATAATAACATAGTGTAATTAATCTAATCACCCATACACCATGAACGGTATCTCATTAGATACAAAAATTAACTAATTAATTGGAGGTCTATATAATTTCGGTCCCACCTATCACATTCATATTATGTAGATTAATTTGTGATCCATACTGATATTTCAGCATAAGAACATATTTCATCAATATTAATAACATTATTAAGGTGTGTGTATTACATAAATTTAATTATAAAATAAATTAAGGATGGTTAGATCTAATATAATACACTTGACTCTAAATGGGTACGGTTATTCACAACACAATTGTTTGGTGTGGAAAATCATGAGACAATTTTGGTAGCATAACGAGAGTATATAATGGTTCATGGAAGTGTTTAGTGAGAGTGAAAGGTGTTATTTAATTATTTTTTAATCATAGTTTTATTAAATTAATGTGTAAAAACACATTACAACATGATCAATTGGAAATCAATTGGATTAGTACAAATAAAGTACTTGAATAAAAAGGAAGAGGAGAGAATCCCTTACTTTAGCAAAGTAAAGACATAGGTAAAGGTTATAATGAGTGGGGATAAATAATACCTCATTATTAGAAAAACAAATTGATATTAAATTAATATTTATAATCACATGAAAACATAGTAAATTTATATTGAAAATGTTAAGTATAAAGAATGTGCTTGAATGGGAAAGAAGAGAGAGAGAGAGGTCCTTTACTTCGATAGGGTGTTTATAAAATCTCCGGAGAAGCTTATTAAGAGCTTTTGAAAACCTTTTGATAGATTTATAAAGGAATATGAAGAGTAAATTAATGATCAAGGGGTTTTTAGTGAATAATAATTTGATATTGGGTGGTTATTTATAACAATAGAGATGATAATTCTTTATTAATTTATAAACATAGGTTTTAGACTCTATGTGATAAAATAATTAGAGTCACAAACCTTACCATGGTGTATACAATATAATTTTACAAGGTGGATTGGTTTTAAATATTTTATTATACTAGGAAACATACTATTTAAAATAAAACTATTAATAATGTGTAAATGAGTCTTGTTTATAAGGATTTTTTTAAACTGTAAAATATAGTATTGGTTTTGGAGGACTCAATACAGTTTTTCAAAATTAATCAAATAAATTCAAAAAATAATATTTAAAACAATAAATATATTTTTTGGTTTCTTACTTCATTTATAGTGTTTATTAAAACACTGTTGGGCTATTATGATGTCATAATATATACATTAGATTTATTCCATATTTAATTTTTATTCAAAAAACCAGTTGTCTAATAAAATTATGAAAAATTTACCACTGGATAATTTGGACATGATGAATTAATATAATGTATTTAACCAAAATAATTTTCTAAATGAGATAATTTAAACTTTTAAATAAAAATATTTATTTACTTCAAAATACTAATTTTAATGATACGGGTTATTTTCTCACCCTTATAAAAAATATTCCGGTTTAGTTAGATTATTTTTAACATTTATATTAAAATACATATTATTAAATAATAATAATTCATCAAAATAAAAATTATTTAAAAAATTATTGAATTAACCAGAAAAATTAATTGAAAATGAATATTTTCCACAAATATATTTATTATTTTATTCATATCAAAATCTAATTTTTATCAAAATCATTATATAATCATTCATAAATTAATAATAAAAAGGGATAATTATAATCATTATTTAATTAACAAGAAAATATACAAATTCATACTATATTCTAAATACATAACTCTTATTATACTATTTTGTGATGTAAGGGTAAGGTGTACGATAGTTGTACTTTCTTGAGGTGTTTCAATGAACATGTTCTGATCCATGATCTTTATAAGCATGAATTTATCCTATAAACAATTTCATTCACATTTTAGTTGTTTAACCTTACATTGGTCTTGGTCAGTGATAAAGACCAGTGATTCAATATCACTTATATTCTCTTGTAAATGAGGTTTATAGGGTATGATCCTACAGTTCGGGAACTTCACTTCTTCATTATATGTCAATTAGATTACATAACTCATAATACATAATAATATTAATAGTCAATATAGAACAACTATATTAGAAATGGTTATGATTATTAATGGTATTTTAATATTTATAGAAACATTATAGCCATGTTTTATAATAGAAAAAAAAACAAAAATGGTGAATGTGTTTTATATAACTATATCAGTTAATAAAAAACTTATTCACTCAGAATATAATTTCATTTATAATATTTTAATTCATTAAATGATTGGTCTCCATTTGTGTTATTTTTTTGAGGATGTTTCATATAGGTGGATTTGGTTTGGATGTGTTGTTTCTTGTATCCCTTGTGGCCATATATCTTCTAGAGGTGTTGGTGTTGTTTTTTCCTTGGGTTGGGTTATTGACTCAGGAATAAGCTTATGGGTTTTGATATGGGCTTTTATTGGAGTTCCATAAATAAATTTAAATCATGGGATTGGTCTTCCAAATGTAACCTTATGTTAATAATCCTATATTATGTTTTGGAGTGTATCAGAGGTTTATATTATTTTTATTATTTGGGTCTTCATGCTGAGGTGTTTTTTTGGGTTTTGTGTTTATGGTTCGAAGTTTGGTATTTGACATTTGGTTAGATCCTTCTCTTTTGTGAGTTAATCATTACCTTTACCTTGGAATGAATTATTGATGACATTGTGGGAGAGTACATTCTAAGTGTATAAAGTGGCATGGTGGATAGAATTATGACTCTAAATTGTCACTTTTTTTTATTTATTTTATTAATTAGTTTTCCCCTTTATTTAAATGTGTCTTAG
Organism: Viscum album; assembly: GCA_963277665.1. NCBI lineage: Eukaryota > Viridiplantae > Streptophyta > Magnoliopsida > Santalales > Viscaceae > Viscum > Viscum album. The sequence goes on from OY728157.1 coordinate 180,368,876, forward strand.
GGATAACAATTTTAAAAATTTGGATTTTATAGGGATTATGGGTAAGTTAAATGGTTTGGGAAACCATGAGGTGGATCCCATTATTCATCTATATATTTGGGATAGAGGTATTTTCGTGGTCTCCACACTATTTGGGAAACTATATGAATAAACTTTCAAACCATATTAGTTTTGGGGTAGTAGAGATCCCATGATCTATTCTTGGTTTTTTAAACTGTGTATGAAAAATATGTGACCTATCCAATTTGGGGTATATTTTTTATTTTGTATTCATTTTAATTGGTCTTCCTCCCTAGACATAACATTTTTTCTTTCCCCAACATAATCTCCTCCCAAGGTCTATTATCCTCTTCCAAACCCCCTCCATGGGGGATTCTTAATGGATTATTGGTGATACTTCAACTAGATCAAAAGGTAAGAGCTACCCATTGCTTATTCATTGGGTTTCACCCTATTTATTCTATCTTACCAAACCATAATGGCCATTAGTGACTGATTTTGGGTGTTTAGTATTGATATTTTATAGATTTTTTAACATGTTTTGATCAATTCTAAGAGACCTATTTCGGTGGCCTCTATCATAGGTGACATGAATTCACCTCTTAATGTTGGTGTTTTAATTAAAATTCCTTCAATTAAAGAGTTCATTCATTTAATTATATTTTAAAATTGTTCTTGGACTTAATTAAGGATTTAAATTATGCATATTTTTTTGTTATACATGTTTTTTTATTATTACCTTTGTTAAATAATGGGTAAATGGTATAGTTCAATTGAATCTTACTTCTAAATTTTATTTTATACATGAAATATTTTTTTATATTAAATTTAATTTTTTTTATAATAAAAATAATTTATTTATAATGTTTTCAACCAATATGGTTTTATAATTTGGAGTTTTATTTTGAATAATGGTGTTTGATTATTTTCAGAGGTGTTCCATTCTTTTCTAAAGAAACATATTTTTTTATAAAAGGTGTTACTTATTTTTATAATTAGTTTCCCATGATTTAAAGAGGTTACATTGTTTTAAAAATGGGGGTAATTCCATTTGTATTGTTGTCTCAGATAAATCCTTCTGTAATTGGTCATGTTGATGATTTGGTATTGGTTTTTGTTTTATATTAATTTTCTTGTTTTGAATGTAATTTTGAACGAGTATTTTCAATGTTGTATTTTGGTTACTCATTTTTGTTATATTTTATTTCCCTTTTAAAAGTGTTAGGGTTCAAAATGGTTTATGAAAATGGATTTCCAAATAAATTTTATTTATGTACAAAGATAAGGCCCATTTAGAACATTGAGGGATAGTGGTTTATTGATCGACTTTTAGACCCTAGTTGATCCATTTTTTATTCTTTTAAATTCTCATGTGTATGTGTTAATTTTATATGAATTAAGATTTATGGTTATATGGTTTGGATTGGGTCTCATTATTGACGGGTTTGTGTTCGAGGTGGAAATTATATTATTGATGTATTGTATTTCCTTGTGCAATTTTATTCTTAGATGATTACATTCATTTGATTGTGGATCGTCTCCATTATATATATTAAGAGGAACTCTATGCTATTAAGTGTGGAGTGATTGGATATTGGTTATTCTAGTTGAGATTAACAAACAAGCTAGTATCGCCTAGTTGAATGTTATGAAATGGCTAGGTGTTATCACCAATGATACTAGTAGAGAGTAATTCAGGCGATGAGATATGTGATTGTTAACCTATGAGTAGTTGGTTCTACATTTTCACTTCTAGTACTCGTGTAATTATTCCCTTGATTTTTTTCCTGTATTATGTATCATATGTTATTCTATTTATTGTATATTGTCATGTGATTTCCTTAACTTTTTTCTTGAGCATAGTTTGACACGTCAATTATTCCTTATTTAGAATTATTTATGTAAGGATTTACTTATATTTTTATTATCATTGGTTTATAAAATTTATGGTTTTTAATTTTTTATGTTTTCCACTAATCACACTAAAGTTTGTGGTGTGTGTGTGTTGAGTTTTAAAAGAGGAAAAGTGGTGTTTTATTTAAATGAAATACATATAAAATGTATATTTTGGAAATTCTTTAAATCATTGAAGGCTTTGTTTTCAATAGGGGTGTTTAAATTAAAAAGATAAAATCTAACTTGTTTTTCTAATATAATTTGATTTAAAAAGTTAATTTTTGGTCATTTAAAATGACATTACCTTGGTAAAACCTCTTCATGGAATGTTTTATAAATTGTATTTTTTGAGGAATGATATTTGGTGTCGTGTATTTATTTATTCCATGTATAAAGAAAATGAAAAACTATTTTTATATTATTTTAAAACTAGTAGACTTGGTTTCTATATAAATCGAATGTAATATACTACTAGTGGTATAAAAGATTCTTGTTGATAACGTGATACATACCCACATCGGTGGGTACATATTCATTATGTTTTATATAGGGTCTTAGGAGTTTGATTGCTTAATGGATTTTTACCCCTTTACTTTGAGCCATGGTTGATGCATAGTTTATGGTGGTTTCTTCAAAATCACATGGATATTTTTAGCGTTTGATTCCTAAGTTTGTTGGACCAATTTATTATCATGTGTTGTATCATCCATTTATCCAAATAGATTTAATTTTTGTTTTTTACCTTGTTCTGGTAAAATAAAAGGGTTTTTTATAAAAATTGATTTATTTGTGGAAAAAAATTAACATATTTTTATGTACGTGAGTAGTATGACTTGTTTGGTTAGATTTTTTTTATTTTTACTAGTTTATTTTGGAATGGTCATATAATATAAGTAGATATCATTACGTATCCTCAGATAGAACCATTTTTTATTGTGAAATCATTCCCATGCATTATCTTATGATACCAAGGTGCATGTTTCCATCCTATGGAGATCTAGAAAAAGCCCCAAGCATTATGGCAGAGCGGATTCAGTTATGTGCCAGGTCATCCTTGTAATATTCTATATAGCATGGTTATGATTACTTAAGTGTATTCTATAGGATCTATCATGTATTCTATGATGTGTACTTGATCCAATGTTACTTATTCTTTTAATAAAACAAGTACATTCCAATTAAATCATAGTTAGAGCCACTTGATTGTTTTTAAGAAAATAATTTCCTACTTATGAAGAACTAAGGATAAATTATTGGTATTTAGATGTGAGGATGAGAACCGTGTAAGGGTTTACATATATATATGATTCCAATTTGATAAATATTACATCGGATCGTAATCAGGTTTCGTGTTTTTCATAAATGACCGGTCTATTAGTTGGAAGAGTGCTAAAAAATAAACCATAGTGGACTTGAAAAAAGAGGAAGAGTATATCACTAAATTGGATGATATAAATGAATCTGTTTAGATTAAGAAGTGCATAACCAAAATTGAGGTCATTCCTAACATCGAGGAATCGGGATAAGGAATCTCAATGTCACCAAAGAACTAACCACATCCTTTGTAGCTACCATTTAATTTGAGAGATCATTGATATGGGTAATGTAAAGATATATTGTGTGGATACATAGGAGAATGTATTCAATCCCTTTTTATAACCATTAATGGAACATTATCATGATGGTCATGTTGAATATATTGATATAATAAATATGAGAGATTGGATTTAATGGTCATATAATAAATCATGATTTTATAAATAAAGGAAATATTTTTCATCATTCATCCATGTATATTTCGGTTTACATTATATAAATAATGGAATGATAATATTCCCTCAATGTATGACTTTGAGTTTTTTCTAATTAATGAACATCATAGAGTATTATGGGTTTTGATGGAAAATTAAGATTATAATGTACATATGTCTCATGAGATTATAAGTGGATACTTATTATATGGAATTAATTTCAAAACTAAATCTCATGGAATATCATACAATCCTAAATATACTTAGGGTGTACAATTATTATGAATCCTCTTTACCTATTGTTAGTGTGACACCTACAGTGAGATTCATCATACATTGATATATTTCCTATAAAATCTTTGGGGACTATCTAATTTGGGGAGTATGAATATATTTTTGATCAACGCATCAGTTAGGTCATAAAAAATATAATTTTTTTTCTCTTATATGAAGAGAAAATTTATTTTCACTTGAATGATTTAGACTGATTAAATGCATGCCCAATCATAGTTAAGAAACATGTGGTGTTCTGGAATTCTTGTATGAGGGACATGTGATTTTCCCATCTAATAAATGAATGATATGTTATTTATTTATCTACCTGTACTATATTTTTCATATAATCATGAATATATGAGATGACCTATACTTGATTAACATTTTTCCATTTATAGTGGTCACTCAAACACTCTAAAGTTAAGTAGTGAAATAGTAAGATTTTCTTGTGGTAGTTCAGTGAACATGGTTTGGCTTTTGATCTCAATTAGCTTGAACATCTCCCTTAGATGGTTTCTATCATTCTTTAGTTATTGAATCTCATATTGGGCTTGGTCAAGTTAAAATCACATTGACATTATCCCCCTCAAAAGATTCATTAAATGGGATTCCTAGGGTATGGTCCTACTGGTCATGGTCATTTCCTCTTCCATTTTGTCAATGAGACTTTAATGTGACCCTAAATATACACTAATCATATGATCAATGATAAACATATATATTATAAATGGTCATGATGATTAAATATCTTTTTAATATTATAGGATATAATTTATAATAGACCAATATAACATAATAAATTCATGCGTTTTCTATAACCATATAAGGTAATAGGTCATTTATTTCAATAATAAAAGCTTATTAATTTATAAAATTCTGAGTCATTACACATGGTCATGGGAAAAGTCACGTGATGTTATCTCCCTCAAAAGCTCAGATAAATGGGATTTATATGGTATGATCTAATTTTTTGAGGCCAAATTTTCCTTTTTCTATATCAAATATATTTTATGATAACCCTTAATATACTATTCATAATGTTCACTATTCAAAAACTACATTATCCACGGTTATGATACTTAACGGTCTTTTAAATTTTGAAGACCAAATAACAGCTCTATTAATAAGAGTCAAGGGTAATGTAATCACTTTTAAATCATAATGCAAGTAAATCGGATGTGTTAATACATATCACAACATGAACAAGTTGAAAAACAATGGCATAATATAAAGGTGGTTCATGAATAAAGAGGAGAATGATAAGATCCCTTTCCTTGAGAGGGCTCTTCCATAATCTTGGGAGGATATTCTTGAGAGCTTGGGAGAACCTTGGGAAGGATATAAAGAGGGGAGGGAAGAGTAACATTTTTCTCTAAGTTTATTTTATGATAAATGGGAGTTTGGGTGGGTTTATATATGAAAATTGAGGGGATTTCTTTATTATTTGCTAAATATAGGTTTTGGACTCTATAAAATAATTTATTGCAAACCGCAAACCACCCAATGGTTTTTCCCATGATTTCTACCAAAGAATAGTGGATTTGCTTATTTTATAAGGATAAGAATAGAACACATTAAGATAATTACATTGGTGAAATGGAAGTGAGTCATTTTTATAAATAATAAATTTTAAAACCTGAATATATAATATAAGTTATGGATTATTCCTAAAGGGTTTATTAAATTATTCAAATAACCTCAAAAACAAATTATTTAAATGGAAATATAATATTTCTGTACATACTCGTTAAATATTTATTACATCAGTAAAAAACATGACATAATAATAATAAGTTAGGGATAACTACTAAGACAACATAACATTGTTCCCTTAGGATAACCTCATGTGCACCAGTCATGGAAACTCATGAGATTAAAACATTACTTAATGCATTGGAGGGCTATAAAATTTTGGTCTCACCCATAAATTTCATATCATGTACATCCATAACCTATCCATATAGACCATTAAACATATAATAATATTTAATCACATTAAATCCCATGATTAAGGAGTGTGGGATACCTATATGAATGTCCCTGATCAAAAAAGTAAAGGTACATATAGTTTAATACACATGAGTGGAAATGGGGATGAGATTTCATGAAACATATGTTTGTTATGGAAATTCATAGGATAACTTTGGAAACATTATGAGGATACATAAATATTCATGGGAGGGATTAATGATATTGAAATTGGTCTCTCTTCACTTAGACATCATAAGGTTAGTGATAAGGATGGATTAAAACATATACCAACATGAAAAAGTGGGAAAAGGTATAATACAAAGGAGTATCTTTAATGAAGAGGATAAATAAGGGATCCATTTCCTTGGGAGTGATATTTGATAGACCACCACTCTGATGCGATCAAGGATCTCAAAAGTGCCAATGTATCTAGGACTAATCTTTCCCTTCTTCCCAAACCTCTTAACCTTTTCCATGGTGATATATGAAGAAACACTTTATCTCTGACCTCAAACTCCAGGCCTCATTGATAATTTTCATCATAAATTTTATATAATCATTTTATGGATTTCATATAATGATGAATCGTTTGAATGATCTCTATCATCTCTTAGGTATGATTAGGTCCCATCATATTCCACTCTATAACTTCATGTCATAATTCAAGAGTTTGAAACCTCTTCCAATACAGATATTCTTAAGGTTCCATTTGAATTTGATAATGAAAATTTTTTTTATATGAGAACCCCACTACAGAATGGTGTTGGTCTCAACATCCTTTTATATCCATTTAAAATTATCTCAACATATCCTATAATGTTTGAATTTTTCTATCATATTGACCATCCATATGAGAGTGATAATAAGGGTTAAAGATTAGTTCTTTATTCATTTATTTCTGAAGTATTCTGAAAAACAACAAGGTAAACCTTGAAACATAATCAGATACAATAGAGAGCATAAATCCATTTATTCATAACACTTCCCTTATGTATATCTTAGTATGTTGGTCGAGAGAGAAATATTCCTTAATAACTATGAAATGTGCTAAGTTGGTCAGATGATCAACTACCACCAAGATGGATTTATTTCCTTTAGGGGTCATCAATAGTCCTTTGATAAAATCCACGGTTATTCCTTCCCATTTCCATACTAGTATGGGAAATGGTTTCATCATACCCTTATAATTCTATTTTTTTACTTGACTTTTGGATATACCAAGCATCGAGACACAAACTCCACAATATCCACCTTCATGTTATTTAACCTGATGTTTTTATTCAAATAATATTAAATTTTAGTGATTCTTAGATGAAAAGAGATGGATGAGCTATGCACATCATCCATAATTTCCCTATTTAATTTTAGTTTTGATGGGACACATATATATGTTACAAACCTTATATCTCTATCTATAGAAAAGTTGATCTCTGGAATATATGATACCATATTTTGTAGAAACTCATTATCTTTCTTAGTCTCCTTCATCCACTAAAGAATACATGGTTCAGAAATTATTTGATAAATGTAGGATATATATCCTTTTATTGTTACCATAACCATCCATTTTATGTCAAAGAATATATGATCCTTTTAAATCCTTTTCCTAGATAGGGTTGTGGGGTCCTTTCTACATAGAGCATCTATCACTTCTTTTTCTTTCTCAATATGGTAATGGATAGAATTATCATAATCCTTGATCAAATATAACCACATTTTTTTTGCATATTAATATTATTTTGTGTGAGAATACACTTAAGGATTATATTGTCAGTATATATGTCACACTTTTATCCATAGAGATATTTCACCAAAACATCATTGTGAATATCACTACATCCAATTCAAGATCATGTGCTAGTTAGTTCTTATCATGGATATTTAAATGTAGGGAGGCACAGTATATCACTTTGTCATCTTTCATTAGAACAAAAAAAACAAGACCTTTTTGAATGCATCAATTTATATCACAAATCCTTATCCACTTGTGGGTAATTTTAACATAGGTGCAATGATTATCCTCCTCATAAACTCTATGAATCAAAATTTACTTTAATAAGTCAAGAAAAACTTTACACCCTTCTGAGCAAGCATGGTTAGTGGGCTTGAAAATGATTAGAATATTCACACAAATAGAAGATAGTAAATAGATAATCCAAGGAGAATATGAATTTTTGTCACATATGTTGGTTTGTTCCATCCGTAAATTTCTCATATTTTTTAAGGATCCATATATATCTCTTTGTTGGTTGTGAAATTTTCCATGAAAGTTAATTTCTCCAACCAAATCTCACATTTATTGTACTTTTATTATAAATTTTTCTTTTGAAAGGTCTTCAATATAGTATTTAAACTCTCTACATGTTCCTACTTTCTTTTAGATTAGATATGAATATCATCAATAAATTATACCAAAAATGCATTGAGTTAATCCCTAATGACTCTATTCATCAAGTCCATAATTTTATATGAAGAATTAGTGAGTCCAAATGGAATCACTATAAACTCATGGTTCATATACTTTATATGAATCGAATTTATGGGTACAACCTCATTTTTCACCTTTACTTAATTATATCCCAATTTAATATCCACCTTAGAGAAGTATTGGTCTCAAAATAAAATATTAAAAAATTCATCAATCCATGGAAGAGGGTAATTTTTCTTTATCATGTTCTTATTGATCTTATGATAGTTGATACTGAGGTGAATTGATCCATCCTTATTCTTGATGAAGATGACTTATGTACTCCATGGTGAAGCACTTGAGTGTATATACCCTTTATCGAGATTCTTCCACAATTGTTTTATTTAATTTCCTCGTGTTCAACAACATCCATTCTATATGGATTCTTATTTATTAGTAAATATCTAGGTATGATTCCAATTTAGAACTCAACCTTAAGACTAGGATTAAAACCAAAAATATATTTTATAAACACATAATTTAATTCCCCTCTAGTGGGAATGTCATCGAGGATGATATTTTTTTAGTCATTATCATTTGATCAAGATACCCTTTCTCAAAAAGAAATAATATCCACACTTGAGATGTTGGTACCAAATAATAATCATCATCCTCCATGAATTTTTATAGAATTATGGGGATATTTTCAATATTATGGGTTACTTCCTTCTCTTGGAAATTTATGTTTGATCTATATAGGGAAAAAAACCATTCCCCAAAATTGAATCAAATTTTTCTTAGGGGGGTATCACAAGGGTTCATGAGAAAATGATCCCACAAATTTTGATAGGGAATGAGATATATACTTGGGATGAAATAATTTAACCATTTATCATATTCATTGATATCTAAATTTCTATTCTTTGAGTTGGTGTTTGACTAGTTCTACAAAAGGTATGTGATATGAAAGAATGTGTAGAACCAGAATCAAAAAGTATATTCTCTACCAATTGATTGTAAGGATGAAACTCAAAAGTTGTGATGGAATAATCTTACCCTTTATTTCTAAGACATGGATATAGAAACCTAGGCTTTACATACATGTAAATTACATCATTTTAGATGAATATTCAACACATTACAAAAGTAAATAACTGATAAATATAATAGTTTAGTGTCTTTGCAAACTTGGAAGCATAATATTATATCTTGGTTAAAGATCTTCGATGTATCCATTAAAAATATTACCCTTTAGTACTCTTAGTTATAACATTTATTCTTAACCTTTGGGATGGAAGCATAAGAAAAGGTGAGCTAATATTCTCAGTAAGGGTAAACAAGGGAGATATGTAAGTATAACATGAGAAAAAGGGTATGAGAACATGATCTTATCAATATAAGATCATACCTTGCATATCAAAGATCATACACATGAATCAAATAATAAATATTGGTAGTTAATAATACGTGAATCATGTGCAAATCAAAAGAAATTTATTCATGAGAGCATAATATTGTCATAATATACAGACTTGTTGAATACACATCAACTTATAACATTGTGAACATGTGTAAATAGATACAGGTTCACTCATTGGGTTTGGGACAAGAAATCAAGCCCTCGCATAAACTTATAGACCTGAAACCAGGTCTATGAATATCATTGTAAACATGTAATTAGGTTCATGCTTAATCTAACCACCCGCCCCAAGTTCCACTTACTAGTGCCCTGATGCGGGGGCCAAAAGACCTCAGGACCACCTCCCCAAATGCCAAAGGCTACCGACTAGTAGTGAGGGGCTATAGTGTGTCCCTAGAGAAAATATGCCCTCATAGGTCACAGTGATCATAGTAATAGATAAAAAATAATAAATAGTGGATGTATAAATAAGAAACTGAAAACATATAAAATAATGAAATAATCCAAGAAACATGATTAAATAACTGGTGAATGATGAATAACAATAATAGATACAAAATAATGATCATGGTATGTCATGGATCTATAGAAAAATAGGAGTACATAGGAATCATGGGACATAAGCATATACTACATACTACTCAAAAAGCCAAAAATCCCTAAAACAGCTACAACTAGAATCTCGAGCATAGGCTTAGTCCTCTACTCCCATGCTCCATCCTAAACTTTTAAATCCATCAAGCATCATAAGTTGCATGATTCCCTTTATCAATACCTATAATAATAATGTTTTCTTGGGTAACAAAGGTGGCCCAAGTAGGGTTTCAAATATAATCTTAGTAGACCTCCACCCACCATGTCTAGGAAAATTCATTTTGTGAAATAAAAAAATGAGCAGTGTTCCATAAATGATAAATTTAGGGAAAAACTAAATATTTAAATAACCACTTGGGTTTGGATTCCTAAGTAGAAACCTGGATGATACCACATACTTCATCCAAATCTGGATGTCTGGACTAAGATACCTATACATGTAATATTGTAATTACATAGTCCATTATAGATAGAGAAACAAATGTAAACAAACCCCAAGATTCTAATTTACCTTCATGGTTATATTTCCAAGGTATCATAAAAGCATGCTCATACCATAATTAAGAAGCATAAAATTTGTCACAAGTAATAAATCAGTCAAATACAGGGATGGAGTCCCAAGACTACCCTATGTGATCTATAAATAATCACAAGGGTTGCTATATAAGTCTCTAATATAACCAATACCACTGAGTGCATATATGAAAACCCATAAAGGCATCCCTTGTATCACTCAAGGTATGGTGACTCTAATTCCGTACCAAGTATCTCACATGGGGTACTGGGTATCACTTGAGGCATGGTGTATCCATCGTTCCAACGAGTCCATCAATGATTTCTCACCTAGGGAACTGGTGTCCCTCATTAGTATAATTAGTCTTCCAACAGATCCAATACCTGGCAGGCCAAGGTATCACTCGCAACATGACAAGTAGATCCAAACCGAACAAATAGATTCCATCCACAGTATCCTTAAATTCATACCATGATCTCATTCATCCCATAGAAAGTGATCATACAAACCAAGGAACATATATCACATGGAATAACATTTACAATAAAAATCCATTTATAATGATTGTAATATTACAGGATAACCAATATAAACAATTCAAGACATAAAACATGGCATAAGGAAATAAGTTCATGTCATTTAGGAATGATCTCAAGGTATAAGGAAAATTACATTAAATATAAAAAAGTATTAAGCATTTTGTAAAATTCATCCAAATAATGCACATTTAGAATTTAGCCATAGCACAATAGGTATAGCATAAGGAAATTTTAAAAGAACATGGAATCGCATGTAAATAAATAACATAAGCCATAAAGAATGTAACCAAACAATATGCATTAAACATTGGATTATGACCCAAGGGCCCTAACTCATTGTTCGCCATTAATCTTAATTCAAATTATAAATTATGGAATTTCTCAATATGAAACTCACACACACACACGGTGGTTCATAATTTATTTCATGGGAACAAAAGCCACTAAAGTAGGCTAACCCAAAGGGGTGGGAAAAAATGAGGTGAATGACCCATGTATGGTTTTTTCCAAAATTTAGGGTCATACTTCCCATGTAAAACAAATTTAATTAATTTATTAATCAAACTTGATGCATTTCCTGAAGAGTCCTGTAAGCAGAACAATGACGTGTAAATTAAAAAGTGGTGAAATGAGTGGGAAATACATAGATCACCCACCTCAATGTAGTAGAACTCCACTCATCCCGTTTTGAGATTTGAATCAACCCATAATAGGAGAAAATGAATAAATCATCAAACATACTGAAAATATATAGAAAACGGCCACACCAAGATAGCACAATAGAGGATGGAAGAAACTCGAAATGGAAGGGAGAGGATGATATATCATAATTAGAGCTTTCTGTTGCCTCTGATAGAAATTTATTTAGAGTCCGATTGGAGTTTACCAAAACCCTATGGAGAGGGGGGAGTAATCTAACATGTGGATGATGATAAAACCACTTGAGAAGAAGGATGAAAATGAAAAAAGGGTTTTAAAACATTCAATAAAGAAAAATGGTTATTTTACCCACAAAAAAAATGGTGCATAGTTTGGCTTCATGATTTCCTAAACTGTGTGACAACTATACACCTAGAAGCTGCTTCAAGGGGAACCCATCATGGTTAGGTGTATGGTTTTTATAAATGTGAGAAAAATATGAAAAACTTCATTGTATAATATTTTTACAGCACCACATGTCCGTTCACCTAAGGTTGCATGGTTTCAGATAAACCATGCTCCCCCTAACACTCCAGTATCTATAACCTCACATTTTGGAAAAACCATCCAGGCTAGGCTGCATGGTTTCTACAAACTGTGTTGCCCAGTCTTACTCTTTAATTTTGGGGGATTCAGGCACTAAAGAAGCCCTAAACACCACTTAAAACTCCGTAAATCCCCTAACCATCATCATTATGGATAAAGAAAGGTATTAAAACCAAAAATGAATAGTTTATACCCTTAAGAAAATATGGGATGTTTCAACTGGTCCTCCTTAAGACAACATTTCCCAAGATTCCCATCTAAGGGTGGTAAGACATCATCCAAGAAAAGTTCAGGACACTGCACACGTACATCGGCCTTCCGCTCCTAGGTATCATCATGTATGTGTGTTGGAACCAATTTGTGTGTGAAGATTTTATTTTTTTCAATGGGTGTTAATGCATTTCAATGATGATCAACATGAAGGAAGGAACTCTCCTAAGTGAAATGGAGATTGGAAATTCAGATGATTGATACCCTGGTCATATGTTCCAAATATTTGTAGTAGGAGTGATACATTGTCTACAAATATTAAGGATGGTTGGAGTGTTCTTTGGAAGGGTTAAAAGAAAAGGAGAATAAGAGGGTGTAGAGTAGGCTTAGAATTCTAAGGTGGCTAATGCATGAGTTTTGAGATAGAAAGTGTCCATTAAATTCAAAGCTTACATGGTTTTCTACTAAGTATATTTATAATCCTTACCTAAAAAATTGGTTTATCCGACTAGCTGACCTCAACCTGAGCCTCATGCGGTACCATAGGGGTCGACCGCGCCCATATGGAATCCAGCCAGGCTATCCCGGAAGAGGCACATGGGGTCCATGTATCATCCCCCAGGGTATACCTAGTGGATACTAGGTGTGTGCCTGAGGAGGAATATTTGGTGCTAAGAGCATGCCCGAGGAGAACCGGTGCGGGGAGGCACCGGAGGGGGGAGTGGAGTAATCTAGCACTAAGGTCGCCTACATTTATAGATAAACTACTATTTTCCGCATCTATGTTTTGATGTGGGATGCATTTTTAAAAAAATGAATGTGATCTCGACCGTTCATTTAATCCCACGTCTCGCTAAATTGCCCAATAAATCCAGGGTAGATGGGTCTAATCATGGTTGCCCATCATCCTGCGTCATGCTAAATTAAACTAGGAATGTTGATCTTCCATGACATTCGAATAAGCCCGCACCAACGTCTTCTTCCTCCAGCACTAACTGATGTCGCTACATTTTGCTGGAGATAATGAAGAACCATGATCCGATCACCATGAAGATCATTTCTATATCATGAGGACCACTGCAACATGAACGTGATCAAGGAGAAGTCCATGAGAATGAAAAAGAATACAACTGAGAATCTTGGTTTATCTCATGACTGTGGTTTGAAGATTTCAAAACCTAAATCTTAGTGAAATATATTGAGGATTTCGGACGTGGAAAATATTTGATATCTACTGATAAAAAGGGATCCACTGATCTGAGAAGTGGTTTCTTCTTCCAATCCTTTTGAGAGATCATATTCTGAGAAACATAGTTTCTTAGATCTTAAAATTTGAGAAGGGGTATGAAATATCCAAGAACTGTTATAGGTTTATGCAGAGTATCCCGCGTACTGATCTGGTTCGCGAAGAGGTGAACCGCATACCAATCTTGTACGCTAAGAGCAATAGTTGCGAACCACTTCAAGTTTGTGAAGAGAAGGTCTTGTGTACCATTTTTGGTTCGCAGGGAAAAGTTCCCATGTACGACTTGGTTCGACCGCGTAACGCTCTGGTTCACGAGGATGATTTTATCGTGAGGGGAATTACCGTATACCACTCAGTTCATAGAGAAGAAATGCATTCCACTTAGTACATGATCGAATTCCACACTTCCTATGTGAAGGAATCCCACACATCCATTGTGTAAGGAGGAGCTGTGAACCATCCTGATTCATGGAGGAGACAATCATATTTGTTCATGGGATAACTCTATACCCTTGGTTTGTAAAGAAGAGCAAGAACACCATACCATACCCAAATACACACATTGATGTTTTAATAAAATCACATGCTTATAAATATAAACAAATAAAAGTGAAAAATGTGTGTTGAGGATGGTAGAAGGAAGATTGTGCATGGTTAGGGGAAGGCATGTATATGTTCCTATTCATGATTTGAATAAGAACACACATAACATGTAAGAAAATATGAACCAAGTGGTATGAAACTAAAATAAAGAGAAGGGGATAGGAGGCCTCATGTGTTCTTAATGGAACCATACCCATTTAGTCATTCACACAAGAAATTATAAGAGGAAGTGCATTAATTCATGCATGCATGTGCATCGGTGAAGTCCTTGAAGATAATCATTCTAAACTGAGGATGCACATGTGTAAACAAGTTAATCAAAAGAATTAGAGGGTATGACAACCTCCATCGGGACAAATCACCATGAATCTTTTTTGGGGGCAATGCTAGCCGATCAATAATGCAAGGTGGGGAGCTAGGAAATCAATGATGCAGAAGCTAGGGAGGGTTAGTTCTAGGGGTTGGGCCTACGGGTCATGTAATTGGAATAATATGCCTATAGTCCTTTAGATCATGTATTGGACTTCAAATTGTGTCGAGCCTTGTTCCTTGGGCCAACAAGTAATGATAGGTTTCCCATTCAACCCTTAAAAGTGGGATTATCCATAATAAAATAAAAATAAGGCCTTCGGTCCATTCGGGAAAGAGCACATCTAAATTGTCACATGCATGGTCACATGCTTACATGGAAGAATAAGAGCTGATTATGATAATGCCTAGTGATCTAGTTTATAGTGTTTGAACGATCACAATAGGATTTGTGATTCTATCCAAGAAGAATAATATGTCTTAGTACATATGGTTGTTGCACTAGAGACAAAGATTTAACATTAATGAGCATAAACTCTGGACCTCGATGCAAAAAAGTCTCATGTTGAACAAGAGACAAAGACTTCCATGCATATCCATTGAAGATACCTTCACGTCTATAAACTGAGTGAGACTTCACCCAAGGCTATGAGCTAGGGGGATTCAAAAGAAGTGATCTGAGGGGAGAAGTGATCTACACATGAATTTTGTAAAGGAAGTGTGCCTGGGACTGAGTGACTATACCTGAACCCTGTAATCAACAGCTAGTAAAGATTAGTGGAATTAGGAACAACTATAAACCTATCCGCGTATGATCCTTGTATGTATCCATCAGTGGTGAACCAAGTAAAAGTTTAGTGGTTTCCTTCTGCATGTGAATGTTTTAATTACTACACATATCCATCATACAGGTTTAATAAAGTTCTTACTAACATGGGAAAGAGATCTAATAAAAAGGAGAAAAAGTTGACACCCTGATTCACCCCCCCCCCCCATCAGGGTGACCTCGGGTCCTTCAATTGGTATCAGAGGGAAAGTTTTACATATGTTGGATACTCGTTAGTAATTCTATCTAGAAGAGGATTTGAGTTTTCTTTCCTATATAAACAATGAAGTGCAGTATTCATGGATATTCAGTTACATCTGAGCATAAGTGTATATTCAGGAAGACCCTATGAGACAGTAAAAATAAAGAGAAGAATAAATGATGAAATCCCTCATTCCAAAATAAGATGAAATATCTTATTCTCCATGACTTATTAATAATGACGAAATATCAAGCTTGGAAAGTAAAGAGCATGTGGCTCATGTTTCCACCAAAAGCAACGATTCCAACACAAATGGTGATGATGATCAAGGCTCTACATCACATGAGATAACAACGGAGAAATTAAGAACCTATCTACATGATATTCCATAATAAAGATTTTCTATTGTTAGTATAATATTTCAATGTATGATGGTTGAGATTACCTGACTGGAAAGAGAAGCTAATAATGTGGAAAAGGGATTGGAAGAAACAAATCTTGAATGTTTAAATCTCTCCAAATGTATTGAATCCTATGAAGAGATATAGGGTGTCAATAATAATCTGGAATAAAAGATCAATTCATTTAAATATGAGATGAAAAAGATCACTAAAGTCAAGGTTTTAAATTTGGAAGAAACTTCTATGAAGAAGAAACATCATGACTCTTTGTTATAAAGAAAAATTAGGATGCATAAAGATGGGGTTGAAATATTGAAAAATGATTGTGAAGATAAAATGATCATGATTGAAGATCATAAGATCATAATCAATATGGATTGTCTAAAATTAGAAGCCCAGTTGACTAACCTTGTGAAGACACATATTGAGCCTTCATAAAAGAAGGAAGCAGTTGATGCTAGTATTTAATGATAAATAGAGGATTCTACAGCAAAATGATATACAACATGTGATAAGAAGATCATGACTTCACTCATTGATCTATCATAAGAAATAGAGAAATCAAAGTTACATCCATACCAACTTGTACTATTGTATCTAAATATGTTTCTACAAAAAAGTCATGGTTGGAAGAAAAACTATAAGAAAGTATGGATGAGGAAAGGGGATGAGAAGGAATATATCACCATGGTTAGGGAAGATAAGAAGAAGAAGCTAGAAGATGGTTCCCCAAATACATCACAACACATTAAAAAGAAGGACCAACCACATTATATCGAAGATATCAAGAAGACAATATTTGTGGGTCAATGTTGGTGCCGAAACAGATTTAGGAATTTTTCACAGGATTTTTGGTACAATCCTTTAAATGAAAAAGCATAGAGAAAGCCTATTTAAAAATGGAGATATCCAGAGAAGAAGAAGAAATATAAACAAATCTAAAAGCATCTGTATACTGCAAACTGACTTGAAATTCTAGAAAACATCTCTGATGTATGAAATGGGATTGGTCATAAGAATGGAGAATGCTTATGTCAACATATTTCTAGAGCTGATAAGAACAGAAGATCATAGAATCCATCTAAGAAAGAAGAAGTTACCTTGGGACGAAATCATAAGAATTTTGCAAAAGAAAATTCTCCCAAGAAGACTCCAATAAAGAAAGGTGATAAGTCCATGGATTCAAAATCCAATAAGTTTAAGAGTGTTACTTATAATAGAATTCCTAAAATTGAGGACACTCTGAAAAGTCCATGTGGAAAATCAAAACTTACTGCCATTATTCCTAGAGACATATTGGTTATTTGGCATAAATATTTGAAATGAATGAGAATGAAAGGATATGCATATGGTAAGGCTATTGAGAAAAAAATAATAACAAGATTCCATATGAATATAGAGAAGTAATGTGTGTGAGGGGAAACAAGGCTGGTCATACTGTTATGAATTTCAGTACATTTATTCCAGCTCAAGAAGAATTCCTCAAGAAGATGAAAGTTTCCCCAAGAGATTATAGTGATTTAAAAGCTCTTGAAGAAAGAAGACTCACACACAAAGAGATGGAAGAAATATTGAGATCCACTCAACCAAATTCAGAACTGAAGATCAAATGTGAATGAGTGGGGATTGGATCAAATGAAGCATCTTGGTTGAGAAAATCATCTCAACCTTCCCGCTCACATTGATGAAGCAAGGAGGATCCACCATATTCCATTAAATAAGTGTGTATTATATCTCTACTTATCATATAGGGAATTGAAGGTGAAGAAAGATCTCAGGGGGGGAACCTCAGAATCAGTGGGGAGAAATGTTCCTTTGAGGGGGAGTAACACATAAAGAATATTCCAATGTTATTATTTCAATTAATATCAACATTAGTTGGTATCAAATTCAATTACTCTAAATATTGTCTGAAGATCATTTCATTCGAAAAGGTATGTCATTTCTCAATATCTCATCCACGGTTACTCAAAATAATAATTATTTTACAATGGGGGATTAACTAAATCAATCAGGAACATAAGAAAATTGGAAGTTCCTCAATATCACTTATCCTGCTTATTGCACTTGAATACATTGATCCATGTGTTGAAGTGAGTGAAAGAGTTTGAGGTTGCTTGTTTTTAATAATATTTTATCTCTTTAACCTAGAATGAAAGTGGAAAGGCCTTTGAAGACAAGTACATGAGTTCTTATCACATGAGGTATCATGATCAAGGGATAATGGAGATATTTGTTTTCTAAATCAAATCTTCTTGTTTTCTACATTGAGAATTTCTCAAGTAAACTTAGAGTGAAATGATTTATGCAATATTTCTTTAGTATATATTGATACCCTCTCTACCATAAACTTTTTATTTATTGTCAATAAGGTGGAGAGAATGTGAAGAATGTGAAAATGAAATTTGAAAAGTGAAAGGGAGAGAGAAGATAAAAGACTCTAATTTTAACATTGACATGCTCATTTTAAATAATTTTGAAGTATTGACAACAAACAAAAAGGGGGAGATTTTTGGGACCAATTTTTGTATAAATATTTTATTTGTTTCCAATGGGTGTCAATGGATTTCAATGATGGTCAACATAAATAGAGGAACTCCCATAAGTGAAATGGAGATTGAAAATTCAGATGATTAAAGCATTGATCCTATGTTCCAAATATGTGTATCAGGAGTCATACATTGTCTACAACAATTAATTATGGTTGGAGTGTTCTTTTGAAGAAGTAAAAGAAAATAAGAAAAAGATGCTGTAGAGGAGGCTTGGAATTCTAAGGTGTCCAATGCATGAGTTTTGAGATAGAAAGTGTCCATGCATTTAAATAAATAATTATCTTTCTGCTAACTATTTTTATAAACATTACCTAAAAAAATAAGGCCATACCACTAGCCTGAGGAGGTAGATTGGGCACTAAGAGCACGCCCAAGGAGAACTGGCATGGAGAGGCACCAGAGGAGGGAGAAGGGTAATCTGGCACTAAGGCCGCGAGCCTTGATTGATAAACTGTGGTTTTTTTCATCTCCTTTTCTATATGAGATGAAATTTAAAAAACAAGGATGTGATATTGACCATTCATCTAATCCCACATCTCTCTCAATAGCCCGATCAATCCATGACAAATGGATCTAATCATGGCCATCCATCATCCCACACCACAGTAAATTGAACCGGGACTATTGATCTTCTGTGGCATTCTAATAAGCCTGCACAGATGTCTTCTTCCCCCAGTGCTCGTCTGCTTCGTTGCATATCACCAGAGATAATGAAGAACCATGATCCAATCACTATGAATATCATTTTAGTATCATGAGGACCACTAGAACATGAACGTGATCATGGAGAAGACTGTGAGTTTGAGAAAAGAAACAACTGATAATCTCAGCGTATCTCATGACTATGGTTTGAAGATTTAAAAATCATGATCTTCGTGCAATATATCAAGGATTTCAGATGAGGAAAAGATTTGATCTTTTCTGATAAAAAAGGGATCCACTGATCTAAGATGGGGCTGCTACTTCCAAGCCTTTCGAGAGCTCCTATTCTGGGAAACAAAGTTTCTCTGATCTTCAGGTTTGAGAAGGGGCATGCACGATCCATGAACCATTGTACGTTCATGAAGTGTATCCTACATACCGATCTGGTTCAAGAAGATGTTAGCTGTATACCACATTGGTTCGCGAAGAATAAGAGTCGTGAACCACTTCAGGTTCATGAAGAGAAGATCTCGCGTACCATTTTGGGTTCCTGGAGAAAACTTCAAGTGTACCATGTGGTTCGACCGTGTATCGCTCTGGTTCATGAGGAAGAGTGACCCCGCGAGGGGAAGTCCCCCATACCTCTTAATTTGTGAAATAGAACCACATTCCACTTGGTACGTGAAGGAAGTATGCACTTCCTATGCAAAGGAATAATGTGCCTCCCGTGCGCAAGGAGGTGATGCCAACCATCCTTATTTGTGGAGGATACAATCACACTTGGGAATAGGAGAAATTTATACCCTTTGTGAGAAAAAGGATAAAAATAGCACCATTCCATACCCAAATACACACATTGATGTTTGAATAAAATCACATGCTTATAAATATAAAAAAATCAAAGTGAACAGTGTGTTTTGAGGAAGGGAGAAGGAATATTATGACTAGTGATGGGAAGTGCATGTATATGTTCTTATGCATGACTTGAAGAAGAAGACACATAAGGTGTAAGAACATCTGAACCAAGTGGTAATAAAAGAAAAGTAAGATAAGGGGACATGAGGTTGCATGTGTGCTCAACGGAACCATACCTGTTTGGTCCTTCACAGAAGAAAGTAGAAGAGGAAGTGCATTCATTCATGGATGCACAAGTGTGAATTCCTTGAAGAGAAGCATCCTAAACTGAGAGTGAAGGTGTGTAAATAAGTAAAGAAGAAGAGAACATATAAATTCTCACATAAATGGTCACATGCACACATGGAAGAAGAAGAGATGATTCTTATGATTCCTAGTGAGCTGTTTTTTAGTGTTTGAACAATCACAAAATGATTTGTGATTATGGAAAAGAAAAATAAGATGTCTTAGTACATCAGGTTGTTGAAATAGAGAAGAATATTGAACGTTAAATTGAATAAACTCTGGACCTATATGCAAGCAAATTCTCATGCTGAATAGAAGACAAAGACTTCCATGCCTATCCATTGAAGACATCTTCATGTCTACAAATTGAGTGAGACTTATCCCAAGGTAGTGAGCTAGGGGAGTCAACGGAAGTGATCTGAGGGGAGTAGTGATCTATCCCTGAACTATTGTAATGGAAGTTTTCTTGGGACATTGTGACTATACCTGAACCCTGTAATCTATAGCTAGTGAATATTATTGTTATTATGTACTACAAGAAACCTGTCGGCATATTCTCCTTGGACATAGATATTTTTGGTGATCCAAGTAAAAGTGTATTTTTCATTCTATATGTGAATGTTTTAATTACTACACATATCCATCATATAGGTTTAATTATGTTCTTGATAACATGGGAACAACATCCAACAAAAATGGGAAAAATTTGACTCCCTAATTCACCCCCCCAACCTCTTAGGGTAACATAGGGTCCATAAATGTGTGTGTACAACCATAGCCACCAGACCAAAGTAATTAACATACCTCAGAGAGACTTCATGCTCTTATCAATGATACGTATCAGATTATCCTCAAAATATGAATCCACCTCCATCTCAATATCATTATGTTGAAATTAATGAGACATGTCAGGATGATACTATTGAATCTACAATACATGGAAGATGTTGTGCATGGAATGGTAACTATGAGGTAACAACAACTGATAGGCTACCAACCCGACTCTCCCCACTATCTTGAAAGTCCCTAAATGATTAGGTGATAACTTTCACTATCTCTTAATTCATCTATGACCCAATCTAGGTGATACATGTAGAAATACTATATGTCCCACCTTGTTCTCCAAAGGTTTGTAGTGACAGTCTGTGTAATTATTTTTCCTAGACTGAGATATATCCATCAACTTTTGATTCATCTATATTTTCTTTAAAGTATCCAAAATAAGATGAGGACCCAGTTGAGCTGCCTCACGTACCTCCTTCTAGTAGAGTGGTAAATGGAATGGTCTACCATATAGGGCCTCATACAGATCTATATGAATTATTTCTTGAAAACTTTTTTTGTACTAAATATCAACTAGAGTTATATGGTTTTCCCATGATCCTCAAAAATCAAGTATGTAGGACCGAGAATATGCTATTACAACAGTATTGTTTTCTCGGACTACCCATCAGTCTAAGGGTGATATTTTATATTCAAGAGAACCTGTGAACTTCATGCCTTTTTCAACCCTTTCTAGAAAAGTTAAGTGAATCATGTTTCCTAGAATGAAACATTAGAACCAGGGACATGATAAAAGTTTACTCTCTTTTGAATATAAATCCTCCCTTTCTCATTAATAGAGAATGACTCTAAAATCGGTAGGAAGTGTTCAACATTAGTCAGTCAGTCGACTTAATAATGCATGTTACATCACTGCCTTGAGGGTATCCTAGAAAGCCTATCATAAAGTCCATGGTAAAATCATTCAATTTCCACTTAATAATTGAATGAGGTTGTATTATTCTAGTAGTACAATGGTGAACGTCCTTCACATTTTTAAAGGAGGAGCACTGAGTTATAAAACTCGATATCTTCCTCTTCATACCTGGCCACCAATACAAATGTCATATATCTCTATACATCTTAGAAAGCCTAGGGTGGACTTCCCAAATGGAGGCATGTGATTATATCATCTACTCTTCCCATATATATGCATGAACCCACACACAGTCACAAGAGATTAGGGGTTAACTTCCTTCAACAACCCAACAAGGAAGTGGGTTCTCTCATGTGACGCTCTTCCTCAAGATGAGGCCCTTTGAATCAGACAATTACATCATCCCGACCCACTCGAGAAGGGAAAATGACCCTGCCATAGTTGTTACAACTGGTTTCCATGTTGTTTCTGAACCTCTAGGTTCATCTTAATATTAAAATGCATCAAATTCCACTCACTACTGTCCTCCTTGATGGATTTCATATGATTTTTCCAGCTCAAGGAATAAGCTATGACGTTTCCCTTTTTTAGCATGTTAGCAAGCTCAAAATCAAACAATTGTAAGTATTCTACCCACCTGTGCTACCTCGGATTCAACTATCACTACATAGAGATATATTTGAAAATTTTATAATCTATATAAACAATTATTTTCTCTCCCAAATAGTAATTAATACAATGGTGTAAATCAAGGACCATAACATCTAGCTCATGGTTATGTGTAAGATAGTTCTGTTCATGCAGTCTTAGCTAGCGGGACCCATACACTACAACCTGGCCACGCTGCATCAAAAAATCCAATAGCCTAATACCTAAAGTGTGATAGTAAAAAAATATATCTTATTTACATCTTAGGAAGAATTAGTATTTGTGCTGAAGTTAGTCACCCCTTTAATTTCTGAAAAGTGGTCTCACAAGTTAAATTCCAATAAAACTTTTCACCCTTCTTGGTCAAACCTGTATGTGGCACTTCAAGACTTGAGAAGTCCTAGATGAACCACCACTAATATCCATCCATCCATTAGAATATTCATATATAAAACACATTCTTGAATTTCTCCCATGAAAACATGGTTCTCAATTTCTATGGGTCAATAGATATGCCTACCTCTGATTTTATATGACCCAACAAGTGAACCTTGTTGACCCAAAACTGTAATTTACTAAGCTTCTCATGTATCTTGTGCTCTCTTAGTTTACTCATCATGATCTCAAGATGGGTACCATGGTCATTTTTGGTGTGTTAATACATTAATATATCATCAATGAAGACCACTATAATGGAATCAAGATACGTGTAAAAACATGATTCTTTGGAGCCATAAACATTGTTGACATGTTCGCCACACTGAACAGAATAACTAAATACTCGTACAATCCATACCCGCATAGGAACATTGTACATGGTATTTCTAATGGTATTACATGAAACTGATGCTAGACCTATATCATATATATCTTATATAAAATGGTATTTCCTATGAGATGGTTGAAGAGTCAATCTATCCAAGGAAGCGATTACTGATTTTTTACCTTAAGGTAGTTCAGTCAGTTGTAATCTATACACAATATTGGGGTACCATCAGCCTTATTCATGAAAAGGATTGGTGAACCCCATGGAAATGTGTTGGAATAGATAAGACCTTTATCCTAAAGATCTAAAAGATTATTTTTGAGTTCGTTGAGCTCTATAGTTTCCATCTTATAGGGAGGAATGGACACTGGTGCTGCATCTAGAATAAGATATATGGTGAACATAATCTCTCTATTGAAAGGTAATCTAGAGAAATATTTAGTGAAGAAATATCTCAAATTATATACTACATGAGGTGAATTTACTAACTACATTCCATGCTCACTCATAAAGAGACTGACCATTTGGGATGCTACTCTTCATAGCTCAATATGTTCGGGTACATCTTAGCTTTCCCAGATAGACAATTATCACATGTGTATATATGTTCTACCCTAGGGTGATTTGAAAGACACTCGATGGTGATATAGATAGACCTGGGAATGATAAGGAATAATTCATTCCATACAAAGAATGAAATTAAAGCATGTCATCTCAAGGAAGATGAAAATCCAAAAAATGTCACCCACTTATTTCAAGGGTGAACTCCTAACACTGGTGTATTCCCTCTATTCTGACCCATAATCGTGTTCTGTGAGACAAAAAACCATATAATTACTTAGTTGAAAGTTTCAAAAATTCCACAATTTTAGGAAATATAAAACAGTGTGATGTTTCTTTATCAAAAAAGGTATAAATTAAAGTAAAGGATACCTGAACAATACCTCTAACTATAGATGGACAAGCACTCTGACCCTCAAGATAAATCATTACTACAATAATATGTCTGGAACTGTAGCCTTGAGAAGATGTTGGACTAGACTACGTTGATCAACTCTGTATATGATAAAGCATTGGGGAATTAATACATTGGCCACAACCACTGCCACCTCATCCGGATCAGACAGTAGAAGACCAACTTTCAGCCTCACATGGAGTCACATATCTGATACCTGATATTTTTTCAGTATGTATCCCTTACAACTAGATTCTTGAGGTAAATACATGTAGAATCATTGGAGGTGGCCCATCCTACCATAATATCGGTACCCAATTGGGTTCCTCATGCACTAAGTATTCTTATGGCCTAGCCTGAAGCACTTGTGACACACTATCGAGTTGTCTGTGCATGTAACCAGGCTGGAAGCTCCCCCATCTGTACCCTCAAAATGATTCTTCCTACTTCCATATTAACCATCAACATGCCTTGTAACTAAACCACCCTAGATCGCATTTCCAACTTCTCTAAAATTTCTTTCTATAATTAGGGACTAATTCACTATCCTTATGACAGTATTCAACCAGAATGAATTCACCTATGATCGAATAGAATACCCAATCTCGTACTCATAGTGCCTCATGATCTTCAAATCATAATTGGTCAGAGATGGAGTGAAACTCTACTGCTTGGTGTAGTGATAAGAATATTCTATCACTATCATAGTTCCCTTATGAATATGCATGAACTCCTTGGAATGAAATGCTTTCAAATTCTGAGGGAATAAGTTATTATAGAAGGATGTATGGAAGACCACATAGACCATACCCTAGTAATGATCAACCAGATATATGATGTCCCACAATCATTTAGAGGAATCACACAACATATAGGTATTGAGCTTGAACCTCCACACTAGAGGTGTCTTAATATGGTAAAAGAGAGATACCATGTCTTCTAACCATGAATTATTAGCCTAGGGTTTCCCATCCCCCAAGAATGTGAGAGGATACTTTTGTTGCAAGTCCTAATTCATATTTTCAAAAGTAGGGGAAGACCAAGAAGCACACTGAATATACTATATTAACCAAAGAAAACTATCATAGAACTGAGCATCAGTTCATAGTGGAAGATCAGTAGGAGGTGCCTCAGGTGGCACTACAAGAGGTATCATGGGTGGCTTAGGGCCTAGCACCTATAAAGTGTTTGTATCACTAGTCTCTTGGAATACAGTATAATGTCATCGTTTTCAAATAGATATACTATTTCCAGGTTCATGCCTCATATAATATTTATAATAGATAGGAAAAAATATTACGAAATTCATAAGGAAGGGGCATGTATATGTCCTCCCTATAACATGACATAACCCTCATCCATCTCCTAGATCTAGGTCTTTATGAGAGATAAAAGGTATCAAAAATCACAAGAGACACTCCCTACTTCCCATTTCTAAGGTTGGGTGATGGACAAGGTCTCACATTTCTCATGTAATGTGACCATTTCATTTTAAAGGTGGTATTCATTTTAACCCTTTTATCCAATTATTTCCCTTTTGAATGGTAGAATTAGATGGATCTCTATTTTCAATTTATAAGGGTACATACACCTTATAAAGTTAATGGTGGAAACCAATTAATCCTAACCATAAAATGTTCTAGCCCATGCGTCTAATGGTTAACAGCTAAACATACCATAATCGACTACTTAAGGTGATTTATTTAACCTATCTAATAAAGAAATATTAGGTTAAGGTAGAAACTTTAACTGTTAGTAAATTTTTTCAATCCTACAAAAAGAGTTGGAACATTTTTATGTATAACAATCAACCACTTCATGATATAATGACATTGTACAAATAGAAATCATATGAAATATAGGAAATACATGATAAAGTAGATATGGTACAATGTAATTCATGACATTATTAACCCTACAGTGCCTAATATGATGCATACTTTGATACATCTTCATATCATCAAGCTATGGTAGGATAAATCCAATAAATTTTGAAATTTGATCAATAATATTAATGGAACAAATCACTTTAATAACCCAATGATGAAATCCGTGACAACATAATAGCATAAGAAATAATAGTATTTTCCCATCCCATGATATTTGGGTTCCCTATACTTGGGTTGGATTCTCCCAGTCACAATATCATTACCAAATTCTAATATCCTAGTCTCCTATATATACTCAAAGAGTAACAAAAAAGTAAAATAGGGTACAATACAAATTTTTAATGTCTCTCCCTGGGTTCCACTTATCGATGCCCCGAGACGGTGGACATAAGACATCAGGTGTGCCTCCCCAAATGCCAGAGGATACTAACTAGCAGTGAGGGCCTAGGGTGTGTTTGTAGGGATAATATGCCCTCAATAATCAAAGTGATCATAGAAGTAGATAATAAATGATAAATATTTTAATGATAAATAAGAAAAAAATAGAAGCATAAATAATGGACTAAAACAAGCAATATGACTAAATAACTAGAGGAAGGTGAATAACAATAATAGATACAAAATGATGATCATGGCAAGTCATATATCTATAAAAAATATTATTACATGGGAATTAGGGGATACATGCATATAATACATGCTATAAAAAATCCAAATAGACTAAAAACAACTAGAACTAGCATCTTGAGCATTGGATCCGTCCTATACACCCATACTCTATCCTAAAGATATAAATTAATTAAGAATTATAATCCACACACTTCCCTTTATCAATACCTACAATCATAAAGGCTTATTGGGTTCTAAAGGCATCCCAAGTACAGTGTGATATATTATCATAGTAGGACACCATCCATGGTGTGTAGGCCAACAAATTATGTGAAATAGACAAATGATAAATGTTCAATATATGATAAATTAAGGAGATGACTAAATAAATAAATAACCAATTCCGTTCAGGTTTCTAAGTGGACACCCAATTGATACCACCTTCTTTGGCCTAAGTCATATTTTTGAACCAAGATACCTATACAAGTAATAGGGTAATTTCATAGGCCATCATAAATAGATCAACCAATGTAAACATACCCAAATAATTTTATTTCTCTTGGTATTCAAATTGTTAAGGCATTATACAAGAATTCTCATAACATTATTTTGTAACATCAAATATGAAACAAGTAAGAAATCTATTAAATGTTGTTATGGAGTCCTGATTCCCTCCAATATGATCTACAAAATAATCCCAAGGGTCACTAAAATAGTCAATAATATAACTAATACAAGTCATTATGTATAAGGTAACCCATAAAGGCATCCCTTTTATCACTCATTGCATGGTGACTCTGACTCTATACAATGTATCTCACATAGGGGACTGGGTATCACCCAAGGCATGGTGTAGCTATCGGTCCAATGAGTCCATCAATAATTTCTCCCCTAGGGAACCTATTTCACTCACAACTATAAGTAATCCTTCTAGAGAGATCATACCTAGCAATGCAATGTATTTCTCTCAGCAAGTCAAGTAGATCCCAACACGACACGATGAGTCCATCTATGGAGTCCTTAAATTGGGACCCATGTTCTCTCTTAAATCATAGTAGGTGAGCATAAAATTAATGGAACATATATCACATGGAATATAATTTACCATCACATGTCACAAATAAGAATCACAATATGACAATTTAACCAAGCTCTACAATTCAAGACAACAAACATGGAATAAGGAAAAAAGTTCATGGAATTTAGTAATGAGCTCAAGATATATGTCATATAGCATGACATATGAAATAATCCTTACAATTGATTGTAATACTACCACGAAAAGAAAATTTTACATTTATTCATAGTACAAGAGGCATAGAATAGGAAAATTTCATAAGCGCATGGAATCACATATAAATAAATAACTTAAGGTGTAAAGCATGTGACCAAAAAATAATCATTAATAATCATATTATGGCCTAAGGTTCCTGACTCATGGTTCAACATCCATATTAATTAAAATTATAAATAAAAACATTACTCAATATAGAACTCACACAGACAATGTGGTTCACAATTTATGGCATGGGAAAAAGGCCATAAGGTGGGATCACCCAAAGGGGTGGGAAAAAATGAGGCAAACAACCCATTGATAGTTTTCACCATAAGTTACGGTCACACATCACATGGAAAACCAATTTAATTAATATATTAAATAAATTTGAAGTATCTCCAGAAGGGTCCGGTGAGTGTTACAATATGACATCATTTAGAAATTGTAAAAATGAGTGGGAAATATCTATACAACCAACCACGAGGTAGTAACACTCCACTCTTCCATTTTTGAGGCATTAATCGACATATAAAAGGATAAAAGGAATAAATCTTAAAATGTTATGAAAATAGGGAGAAAGGGATTGCACCAAGATATCATAAAAAATTATGGAGGAAACTCAAAATAGAAGGGATAGGATGATATATCTTACTAATATATTTTTATTACCTGTGACGGTGATTGATTCGGAGTCTGGTAAAAGTAGTTATAAAAAAACCTCTAAAGAGAGGAGGAGGAAGAGCATACATAGAAGAGGAGGACAAAACCACTAGAGAAGGAGGAAAAAGAAAAATAGGGTTTAAAATATTCATTAAGGGGAGTGGGTATTTCACCCCCAATAAACAGTGTTGCACGGTTTGGGTGTATAGTAAGAAAAACCATGCACCCAGCCACTGCTTCAAGGGGAACCCTACATGGTTAGGCACATGGTTTTTCTAATCGTGAGAAAACTATGAAAAAACACTTTTCCCAATATTTCTTCAGCACTACACATTTATTCTATTAGGTTTTCATGGTTTCAAAAATTCATATGTCCTCCAACACCCCACTTTCTGCAACCAAATGGTTTAGGGAAACCATGCAGGATGGGAAGCAAGGTTTCTACTTATCATTTATCCTAGTCTTTCTCTTTGATTTTTGGGACTCCAGGCTCCAAACGAGCCAAAGACATCATTAAAACCTCCTTGACTTCATTTGGGATCATTATTAGGACCAAAAAATGGAATTAAACTGAAAACGAATGGTCCATCCCTTTTAAAGAATTTAAGATATTACACATAACATTGTGAGCATGTAATCAGTTTCACATATAACATTGTGAACATTTAATCAGGTTCACACATAAACATATGGATATGAAACCATGTCTAGGAATAACATTTTGAACATGTACTGATGTTCACAAATAACATTTGGAACATTTAATCACATTCATGCATAAACTTATGGAAATGAAACTAGGTCCATGCATGACATTATAAAAATGTAATTAGGTTCACGCATAACATATATACTCATGAGTCATACATTGTGACCCAATGAATTCGAGGAAGATATAGGTCCCACCCATTACATAATTAAATCATAAATGATTGGTTCTCAAGATAAAAAATAATCCATCACATCATAACCCATAAAATGATATGGGTTTCATAAACAATAATATGATAACCCATGAGATTAAATGGGTATTATAAAAATTTAATCATATCATAATATTTAAAAAGGATACATGTTTCATAGTCATTTTATCATAGAATAAACCGTGAAAGGAAGTGGGTTTCCCAATCATTTTATCATGGTTTAACCCATGGAAGATAATATGGATTCATAAACAACTTTTCCTCGTAAACATAAACCACTCAAAGAAAAATTAAGAATGGTTTCCTTGGATCATATCCCTCGAAAAGAGTAAACTATATTAAAGGGTTACAAATTAGATGGAGAAGGATTTTAATAGATCACATGAATAATTTCTTAAGGAAAATATACTTTCTTTGAAAATCAAATTTTAAACGTAAAACATTTTCAAATTTTTTTTAACCACTTTGAAAAACTTATAATGTTTGATTTTAAAAATTGGTTAAAACATTTATTGATAAAATATCCTTTCTAATTTAAAAACACTTTTTAAATCATAAAAAAAAGACATTTTTCAATAAAATTCACTTAAAAAATTGAAATTCCATGATATTTGAAAAAACCATTTTTTTAAATAACCTTTGAAACATTCAAAGAAAGCTTCGAGGAAATGACAGTAATGATGGTGGGTAAAATTGTACATGTCGAACAATCCTTTTGCATAGTAAAATGTTTAGGAAAGTAACTTGATTTAAAAATGACATGAATATTCCATTTAAACCACTTTTTTATTAAAAAGGTAAATCATGGGTAAAAATTTATTTTACACATCATATTAAGACATTTTTAGAAAACATGGTTTTGTCAATAAAACAAATTTCCAACCGAAAAGAGAAATAAATTTGGATTTTCTTAAAAACACATTCATAATAATCTCAAGTACCAAATATTTGGAAAATGGTACCAATAAATGGATATAACATGGATAACCAAATGATAAAAAAACTCATGATATTTATTGAGATATTGATTTTAATATTTGATTAATATAGGCATATTCATAAAAAATTGTGATAAACGATGAGATTGAAGCAATAAACTATTACCACTTTGGTAAATTTAAAGTGTAATAATATAGAAATAATAACATTAAATAAATATTAAAATACAATTAAAATAAATATATTAATTATATAACATTTAAAATCGAATTATATACACCTCATAGAAATATATTGGTTCATAACATGGCATGTATCTCAAAGAAGGAAAATTGAGATAAAATTACTTTACCGATTTGGTATCTTATGAACCATAAACCGTATGAAAGAAATGTAATAAAATGGATATGTAAATACCAATAAATTTAATTTTAAAAATAATATAATACATTCATAATAATCATATACACCACAAAAATTAAATTAGTGGTGAATAAGGCCTATGTCTCAAAGAAATAAAAGTGTGACGAGAAAACCCTTACCTTAAGTATTGACTTTCTTCGTACATGTTAAATTCTCATGTGTGATAAAAATAAGTTTATTATACATATAATAGAGAACCATGTTATTTTTTATAATACCATATATTATTTTATTATGACTTTATATTACTCATTTACTAACAATTCAATGTTAGTGTTTTGTTTCAATTAATATCTGCTTTGTTTGTTTGTATATGAGTTGATTTGTTATTCTTGATCCTCTTAATCAGATCATTATTTAATTATTTAAAGAATTTAAAACATGATATAAATATAATATATATTAATTATATAAATATTTATAATAATCTATAAAATATATGAGTATGAAAAGGAATAAAACGTTTATGGAGATAGTAGGTCATACGTACGCATGATCGTTGATTCTGTTTTCTAATAATATTGAGAAACAATAAATTAAATATATTTATGTATATATATTATAATTACAATAGAATCATTATTTAATATATATAATATATGTTTACTCAACACATCCTTAACACATTCTATGTAATGTGTGAATGAATCACAGTGCTTTGAGGAGGCGGTAGTCCACATGTCCATAAACGAAGTTATCGTATTCCCAAAAAATTGAAATAATAGAGGTATATGTTATATAATAATTTCATAATAATAAATACATCATAAATATCATATAGATCATAAAAACATTATTTTAATCATAATTTTCTACCATGATAGGTGGTAAATGAAAAACAAATGACATCATTTCGTAAGGTGGTAGTCCTCCATACACACGATCGGTGAGTTCATTCCCCATTAAATGGAAGTGTGTGTAGGTGTTGTTAGAACCATTAGAATTAAATAATATAATTATATTTAGGATAATTATTTTATTATATAATCATAAAATAATAATAACTGAATGGGTGGATAAACAAATAAAAGAGAGATGAACGTTGAAGAACATTACCTCTTTTTTGGGCCACTCCTTTTGGTTTGCACAAAAGGGATTCTATGGATGGATTTATTCACAAATTTAGGATTATAAGATGAATTTAGAGAAATTTTGATCATATTTGAGAAGGATTTTCATTATCCAAATGGCTTTATGTGTGTGAATAAGTTATGTGGGTGAGTTCCCTTTTATAGTGGAGGAGTGGTATTCTTGTAAATATAAAAATCAAACACCATTGAGAGGTATAACATACATCATGTGCCTCCAAAAACAATAAATTTTCTATCCAAGAGGTTAATTGGTCTAAATATGTCCATAAAATGTATTTTCTGCATGCTTATATGTTATTTTACCACTTAAGTTAAACTATTAAGTAATCATGTTTTTACTTTAATCGCTGTAATTAGTTTTAATTACTTTAACTAATATTTTTGGCAAAAAATTATGTTAACCATATTATAAATTACAAATTATGATGATAATAAATATTGAATCCATATTTTCAAATTATAAAAATGTATGTTTCATAAATTAATTTAAAATTAATCTCACATACGTGTCACGAAAGCATGTTTTTATGAGAAATTTTTTAAAAGTTTGAAGTGTTTTTATATCCAATATCAATGTGAAATTGGTTACAATGACCTAATTTGGATTAACTGATGAAACCTTTATCTAATTAAACTTTAAAACCAAATTAAAATATAATTTAACAATATAAATAAAATCGTTGAAAAATAGATTTTGAATTAAAATTCAGTATTTTTAACTATTCATCAAAAATGATGTTTTTCAAAACAAATACCAAATATTAACCCTAAGATAATGATGAAATTATGAATTAAAAAATTAAATTTATTTTTATCAAATTAAACTTATAAATGTTTCTATAATTAATTTTATTATTTTTCATTTATGTACATAAAAAGCAGTTCATTTGGGAAAATATAATTTTCAAACATATAAATACTTTACCAAAAATTATTTTTTCCATTATCAATAAGTTTTATTTATATAAAAACATTATAAATAATTTTTAAAAATCAGTTATTATTATTCATATTACTGTGTTTAAGGGCTATTTTATACCCACCTCATTTAAATAATTGTAATTATAAAATGTTGTTTCATAGAAACTCAGTGTTGTGTGTAACGCAAGCCATATTGGTGTTGCATGTAGTGTAAGATTATATTGGTGTAGTGTATAATTAAATCCTAACACGGTTTAGTGTGAAATTAAATTCATCAAAGAAAATTAATTTATTCAAAAATAGTTCCTAAAAACTCAGGGCATTACATTCTATCACCCTTAAAATGATTTTTCCCCATGAAATTCGTCTTGGTTATCAAAGTATAATACTTTAAAGATCATTTCATACAAACAAACATCAGGAAAATGAATAATTAAACTTATTTTAAAAGGTTAAATTTATAACTATTACATTTACCCAATGTAACTCAAAATTAGGCCTCTAGATAGTATAACATAGCCGGTGATTGAAAACATGGAAATGGAAGAGGAATCTAACCATCAAGTTCTGATGGAGAGTGATAGAAACATTTTTCAGGAAAATTTTAACGATCCCAAATCTATAAACCAAAGAGTCTTGAAAACATTCATTGATATCCTCACAAATGGTGATAATGGGGCAACATTTTATTTCAGTATCCTTATCCTAATGTTGAATAATTTTTCATGAGAAGATATACTTACTTGATTTCAACACAATCTTACCCTTTGGTTGTCTCTTGACCAATTTACAAATAATCTCTTACTCCAATAATACAGGTTAATTTTTTATGCTTTAAGAACTAACAGATCATAAGATCCATATGTATAATGATAAGTCATTCCATTTTTCATTAGTTAGTGTCACATCAAAAAGGTTAGCATAGGTTATCCAATATGCTTGAATCCTCATATGGATGGATAATAAATTAATCTATAAAACCACATCTTATGTATAACTTAAACCATTCCATAAATGGCCAACCCTAAAACACTTATAAAATATGAAAATCCAAAATATTATAAATAATTTTACTAAATAATCTTCACATTGATCCCCCATATATTATAAGGTAGCTCCTTGTTGTCACATTATAAACATGTGAATACTCTCATCGTATATTCTCTTAAAACATGGTAATAACCTAAACTACCATAAATCCTTAATGAAAACATGCATTATTTATTATTAAATAGATTTCTAGATATATTCCTTAAATCCCAAAATGCTTTAAACTTCATCAACAGTAGAATTAACCACCTTTTCAACAAATCCTTTGTCAATTATGAGGTAGTTAGTATTTTCCAATTTAATTATTCGTATCCAACATATATTTATCCAAAAATCATTATATTAACATTAGGAACATATTAATTTTTATCATTCCTTTAATAATGTGTCTTACATGAATATATAACATTTTCCATAAAATCATATTTCTAGTCCATCATAACCATTCAACATATTCTTGTAAATCATTACATAAAAACATAAACTTAACAATCCTTATATATTTCACAATTCATAATTATTGAATCCAAGTACATAAACACTTTGATTACATCATCGTTAATCCAATATCATGGTTACCTCATCATATTCATTAATACCCATTTCCTAAAATATTGAATATTAATCATGTATTAACATTTATAAAACTGAATTTAATCATGCTTATAAAAAATACTATTAGAACATAACATAACTTTCATATGTTGTCTGTTGTATCTTCACCTTAAGTAGTATGACCAATACTTATACCACCTTCCTGATTCTCTTCATGACATTTTCACTTAGGTCATCGATTTTTATAATGCATATACTTTCCACATCTAAAATATCCAATATTAGCCTAGGTTCTTATAGTTCCCACTATTGAAAAATAATAGAAAGCATAGTGTGAGAAACACTTATCATATCATAAAACCACATAATCAAGAAAATTTACTTATTGGATGCCTAAATCATGACACCTACTTTTAAAACTATAACACCATAGTGTTATCCATAGATACATCATTATAAATATCCTAATAAATATCCATAGAAACATCCCTAGGTATCTCACTTCAATTCTAAATCCTAGTTTCTAGAGGTTGACTAAACTTTCCTTTGATTTCAACTATAGAGAGCCAAGATTCACATACATAGATTTTAAATCATTTTAGAATAATATTCATAACATTACAAAACTACATGCCCGAGGTCCTTAAAATTTTTTTGTATTTAGAAACATGAAAACATAATCTTATATATTGGTGAAATATCTTCAACATCTCCCATAAAGATCTTTATATTTAGTACTTAT
This sequence comes from Viscum album, assembly GCA_963277665.1. Lineage (NCBI taxonomy): Eukaryota > Viridiplantae > Streptophyta > Magnoliopsida > Santalales > Viscaceae > Viscum > Viscum album. The sequence continues at coordinate 180,404,766 of OY728157.1, forward strand.
ACATAAAACATTTTTTTATAACCTAGGGAAATGAAATATAAGAAAGTGGTGATCTCATAATTTTAGTAAGGGTAAACAAGGGAGATATATAAGTATAACATGAGGATAAGGGTATAAGAACATGATTGTATAATTAGAATATCATACCCTACATATCAAAGATCTTAAACATGAATCATGGAATAAATATTGGTAGTTCATAAGATATAAATCATATGAAAATCAAAGAACATGAGTTATGAGAGTATAATATTGGATTAAGATATAGACTTGTGGAATAAACATCAACTTATATCATTTTGAACATGTTGAAATAGAAATAGGTTCACTCATTAGATTTTTGACACAAAATATTCCCTCATATAAACTAATGGACATGAAACCAGGTCCACACATAACATTATGAACGTGTAATCAGGTTCATGCATAACATTTGGAACATGTAATAAGTTTCACGTATAACATTTTGAACATGTAATAAAGTTCATTCATAACATTGTGAACATGTAATCAGGTTCAAGAATAAACTTATTTACATGCAACCTAGTCCAGGAATAACATTTTGAACATGTAATCAGGTTTACACATTAGATTATGAACATGTAATTAGGTTTATTCATAAACTTATGGGCATGGAACGAGGTCCATGAATAACATTTTGAACATGTAATAAGTTTCACACATAACATAAATACTCATGAGTTATTCCTCACTACCAAATGCATTGGAGGGAGATATAGGTCCCACCCGTCACATAATAAAATCATACATGAATGTGCCACAATATAACAAAACATTCATCATATCAAGACCCATAAAAATAGATGGGCTTCATAAACATCATATCAGACCCCATAAAATGAAATAAGTATTATAAAAATTCATCATATCATAACTTATGAAAATAATATAGGTTTCATAATCATTTCATTATAGAATAACCTGTGAAAGGGAGCAGGTTTAATAATTGTTTTATCATGGTTTAACCTATTGAATAGAAAGGGGATTCATAAAAAAAATTTCCTCTTAAACATAAACCATTCAAATAAATAATAATAATGCTTTACTTTTATCATATCCCCAATAATGAATAATCTATATCCAAGGATGTCAACATAGATGGCGAAGGATATTGAAATTTAACATGAAGAATTTCAAAAAAAGATAATATTTATTTAAAAATAACTTTTTAAAACATAAAAAAAAGTCAAAATACATTTATTTATAAATCACCTTGAAACACTTATAAAATAATCTTTTAAAAATCATTTAAAGAATTCTTGTGAAAATATCCTTTCTGCTTTGAAAAACACTTTTTAAATAATAAAACATTTTGAAACAAATTTTTATTTTGTAACCACTTTATTACAATGAATTTTCATAATATTATGAAAAAAATATTTTAAAATAACCTTTAAAAATTTTAAAGTAATATAAAAGTAAATAACAGTCATGTTGGGGGTAAATTTGTATATGTTGAACAATCCTTTTGCATCGTAAAAAGATTAGGAAAGTTCTTTGATCATAAAATGACAAGAAGATTCCTTTTAAAAAACATTATTAATAAAAAGGTAAAACATGGTTAAAATTAATTTTACACATCATATTAAAACTTTTTTAAAAACTTTTTTAGAAGACATGTTTTTGTGAATAAAACAAATTTCTAATTGAAGAGAGAAATAAAGTTAGATTGTCTTAAAAACACATTATTTGTTTCCTTAACTAACAAACAATGGAAAATGGTAACAATACATGGTGATACCATGGATAAATAGTGAATAAGAAACTTACTGAGATTTATTGAAATATAGATCATGATATTTCATCAATGGAAGCATAATCCTAAACAATCTTGACAAACGATGAGATTGTAACAATAAACTGTTACCACTTTGGTATCTTTGAATCATATACCTATATAAATTATAACATTAAATGAAGTTTAAAATATAATAAAAAAGAATTATATTCATGATATATCATGTAAAAGGTCATTATATTCACCTCATCAAAAAATATAGGTGCATAACATCAGATGTATCTCAAAGAAGGAAAATTGAGACAAAATTGTTTTACAGATTTGGTTAATTTTGAACCATAAATATCATGAAATAAATATCATAAAATGGATATTTAAATAACAATAAATCTAATTATAATAATCATATAATAAATTCATGTTTATTATATACACCGCACAAAATAAATTAGTAGTTAATAAGGCATAAGTCTCACAGAAATAAAAGTGAGATGAGAAAACCTTGACTTTAAGTATTGACTTTATTTGTAAAAATTAAATCCTCCTAAATAATAAATATAATTTTATTATATATCTAAAAAATAATAATATTATTATATTTAATACCATATATTTTTTTATTATGACTTTATATTACCTATTTATTAACAATTCCATGTTAATGTTGTGTTTCAGGTAATATCTGTATTGTTTTCCATATATGTTTTGACTAGTTATTATTGATCCTATTACTTATATCTTGTTATAATTTTTTAAAGAATATAAAAAATTATATTAATATCACATATATTCAATATATATATTTATAATAATCTATAATAGATATAAATAAGAAATGGAATACACCGTTAATGGAGACGGTAGGTCATACGTACACATCAACATTATTTCTATTTTATTATCGTATTGAAGGAAAGAAATTAAATGGAATATATGTACATATTATAATTATAGAAGAATTATTTTTTCATATATGTTAAATATGTTTACTAAACACATCCTTAATTCATTCCATGTAATGTTTGAACAAATCACATCGCTTTGAGGAGGCGGTAGTCCACACATCCACAATAGAAGTTATCGTATTCCCACAAAATGAAAAGAATAAAGGTATGTGTTATATAATAACTACATAACCCTAAATAAATCATAATTATCATTTATATCACAGAAATAAAATATTTACATCATAATTCCAAACTGTGAGTGGTGGTAATTGAAAAATGAATGATATCATTTTGTGAGGTCATTGTCCTCCGTACACGTGAGCTGTAAGTTCGATACCCATTTGAAGGAAGCGTGTGTAATTGTAGGTATAAAATTTATAATAACAAAACATAATTATATTTATGATATTTATTACATTATATAATCATGGAATAAGAAGTATTGAACGGGTGGATAAAGAAAAAAAACAGAAATGCATGTTGAAGAACGTTACCTTCTTTTCAGGTAACTCGTTTCGGTATACACCAATGGGATTGCTTGGTTAGATTTCTGCCCAATTTAATGCCTCTATGATGAATGTAGGAACTTTTTTGGATTATTTGTTCAGGTTTTGGATAAGTAAAATTTCTTTATATGTGTTAATAAGTGAGTATGTTGGGTGCCCATTTATAGTGGAGGAGGAGTTGCATTATTATAAATTTAAAAGGATAAACACTATTAAGAGGTCTCCATACATTGTCTGCCTAAAATAATTGAATTTTTTTAAAATAAGTTAATTGGATTTAATATTTCTATATAATTGATTTTTTTACATGTTTATAGGTCTTTTATTTCCTTAAGACAATGGTTGACTACTAAGTAATCTTGTTTTTACCTTAATTTTTTTAATTAATTTTAATTACTTTCACTGATATTTTTGGTCAAAAAAATATTTAAATTTACTATAAATTATAAATTATTATTACTAAAAATAATTAATACATTTGTTTAAACTCAAAACATATAATAGAAAAAAATTAATTTAAAATTAATCCCACAAACGTATCGCAACGGTGGGTTTTCCTAAGAGAAAATGTTTAAATGTTTGCAGTGTTTTTATATCCAATTTCAATGTGAAATTGGTTCCAATGATCTAAATTTGATTACTTTATGTACGTTTTATCTAATTAAACTTTAAAAAAATAAAATATAATTGAACAATATAAATAAATTAGACGAATAAGCAATTTGGAATTAAAATTTAGTATTTTTCATTATTCATCCAAAAATGTAGTTCTTCAGAAAAATCACAAAAATTAAACCTAAGATAATTTTGACATTATGAATTATAAAATAAATTATATTTCACCAAATAAAATTTCTAACAGTGTCTAAAATTAATTTTATTATTTCTCACAGAAGGACAAAAAAATCAGTTCATTTGAGATAATAGTATTTCCATACATAAAAAGACTTTATCAAAAATTATATGTTTTATTATAAATATGATTTATTTATATAAAAAATTATAAATTATATTTAAAAATCACTCATTACTATTCATATTACTATGTTTAATGGATATTTTATAATAATCTTATTTAAATAATTATAATAATAAATTATTGATTTGTAGAAACTTAGTTTTTATGTAACACAGGACAACTCAGTGTTGAATGTCACACAAAATTATATTGGTGTAGTGTATAAGTAAAGTATAACATGATATAGATTTTGATGCAATACATCAAATAAAATTAATTGATTCAAAATATCGGTTTATAAAACTCAAGGTATTACAATGGAGGTTGTTTCCATTAGTTGTCATTGAAAAACCTTGGATTAGGGAATTAATTCGTATATTGTCCTTGATACTTGTAGTTTAAATATTGGATAATATGATGATGGATGATAGGATCATTCCATTATTACATCATATTTGTGCTTTTTTCCCATTGTAAATCTCTAGCTAGGTGCTCTTCCTTTCTACACCTAAAGAATTTCTTCTTCCCCCTTAATAAATTCCAGAGTTGTTTATTTATGTGCTTCACTATAAGAAACATAGGCCATATCCATGGTTTGGAACTATGGACATCCCCCCCAGACAACCCCCCTGAATAGAGCCCCCCTGGACAGACCCTCGATAACCCCCCCCCCCGACCCGACCTTTTATAGACCCCACATGGATAAACCCCTAACCCCCCCCCCCCCACTCCACCTATATCCCCCTTCCCCCTGAAAATCCCCCCATACACTCCCCCTTTTTCACCACCTTCGTGGACAACCCCCACCCCCACACACACACACCACTCCCCATGCAGCCCCCTTCCCCTATAAATCCCCCCCTCGAATCCCCCTAGACACCCACCCACCTAGACAGACCCCCCAAGACATACTCCCCCCCAGACAGACCCCCACAAATCCCCCCTCCACTCCCCCTGAATATCCCCCCACCCTCCCTAGACACACCCGACACACCCCACCCCCTGAAAAGACCCCTACAAATCCCCCCCTCCACTTCCCAATGGATAGCCCCCCCCAGCCTGGACACCCCCTCCCCCCTATAGTAGTTCTCTCTCATGCATTCACATTGTGATAAAATCCAATGCTCTAATAAATGACCCTTTGTCCCATAAAAAGCACGACAGCTCAAAAAATACATGTTCTAATGGTCTAAAAAACTATCCACATACCAAATTAAATAAATGATCCACTGCTCAATAAGAGTACATGCACTCTAAAAAAATAATCACAACACATATTTAATACAATTAAAATAAAATATTAACTAAAAAAATAACCCATTACTTGAAAATATACCATTTCTCCAATCTATTGTGATGGTGTTTTTTCTCCAAAATCAAGTGTTAGTCCACCCTGTCACCTTATATACAATACCAAAACCCTGCATGGATATTTATTATACTTAATATTCCAAAAACATAAATTTTTGGAACATACTATTGAAATAAAAGTGGATTAGACATGAGTAACCAGTATAATATTAAAAAAATAATTAAATATTAATTCATTGAAAAAAATATCACCAAATGTAAGAATCAATTTAAGGCATGGTTTATGTTCATTAGTTCTTCCATGTCATTGATAAAAAGAAAAAAGAAAAATTAACAAGATAGATTCTTCCCTAACAGCGTGATTTAGGTCATTTAATATATGTGAAATATGATTATCTTAGGATCTTTAAAGTAATTTGTAAAACAAACCAAAAAAACGTATAATAGATCATCCCATGACTGCATCACAAAGAATCACTAATATTCCTAGCTACATTATTTTATAAATGATTAAAAAAATTATTTCTGTTTTAGTATATTTATTCAATTGGGGGTGTTAGAAGTTTAATGATTTATTACAACATAATACCACTTTATAATAGAGGTAATTTCATATTGATGGTGGGGTTTGGGCTGTGATGTTTGCGTATCACACAATAATGTGATGCATAAGAATATATTTATCATCTATTAGTGGTTATCCATTTCCTTATACCTTCTAAAGAAGATAAAATTATATCTCGGGATTTAAATACACCTACAAGTATGGTTTACTTCCTCAAATTCATGGATACCCCAACTTCCGTTTTGTAAACTCACTCAATATGTGAAAATCAGTTTCTGTACATTTCTAGATTCTAATTTTTCTTCTGAAACTATTTTTGTCCCTCTCAACTCACCTCACAAGAACACAAGCCAAAATATATTTTTCCGATATTTTATGCACTTGAACACCTGTTCTGAATATTTCCTAGAAATATACACTACATCTTATGGGTTTGATCTTACTTACTCACTTATTACTTGCTACAAGTTGTAATGACTTCTTATTCTCCCTCTTAAATAGATTTAGTACTCTTATATACTCACAATTATTTACACTTCCAACCACACTACACATCCCTCCAATCTGACCCCCCCCCCCCCCCCCCCGCCCTATACACCCCCTCCCTCCTCACCCTACCCCTTACACACCCCCCGGACCCTCCCCACTACACACCCACAGCCCCTGCACCCCCCACCCTTCCCCCTTCACACCCCCAATCCCCTATAATAGCCCAGACCCTCTTGGTCTAGTACATTTTCGAAAACACAGGTCCATCAAATGGTTCCACCAAAACGGTGGCACCAGTCACTGTCTCACACTAAGACGGTGGCACCAGTCACAGTCTCACACCGAAACAGTGGCACCGCTTATGGCACCGTGACAGTGGCACCGTGATGATAGCACCGTGTGGGTGGCACCATGTGGGTGGCACCGTTAGGGTGGAACCATGATAGTGGCACCGTTTGGGTGGCACCATGAGGGAGGCACCTTGATGGTGGCACTGTGAGGGTGGCACCATGATGTTGTCCCACCCTTGTTTCTTTTTCCAGTTCCCGACTCCTTCCACTCCCACAACATATCATTTTATGTAAAAAGGATTTAATACCCCCTTTCAAAGCCTTATAAAGACTATAAATGATATATGGAATTCCACAAGATCTGAGAAACCCTTAACTTACCAAAACATGTGGGTTTTGTTCCTCAGTGTCATGCCCTTTCCCCATACTTTCCAGTTCTGCCCCTGTTGCGCGTTTTCTGCTAATTAAAGGAAACTGTTTAACGCACAACTGTTATGGCCACCTCTCCAATGGAAATTATTAATTTAAAATTTACTCCATTATTTGTAACTACCCATCCGTGTGTTGAAACCATGATCCATCTTTAATTCCCTTTAAAATTCAATATCCCGTCAGTCCTAGATCTCACCCTTTTATCACATGAGAATTTCTTCTTCTTCTTGGAATGTTTCATTCTTCCCCTTAGTTCTTGTGGAGTTCCCCTTCCCAAGGCTAGTGGTTCACCTATACTAGAGACTTTCTACTCACCCTTGGAGTCCCCAGAGTTTCTCCCCTGCAAGTCATGCATCCCCAGTTCTTGGGACGTGGAGAAAAAAACATTGATCCTTGATCAACTAGGTAGGTTTTTCCTTTGTCTCTATTTACTATATGTCATGCGGGGTGGGTATGCTATTGTTTCGGTGGGGATGGATGAAACCCAACCCTAATGAAGATAATAAAGGGACTTTTAATGAATGAAGGGGTGTGTATGATGATGATGTTGTTTTCTTTTATCATCCTTTATATGTTGTGGATTATACGGGCTTACGTCCACTTAAAATCATAGTCGTTGGTGGTCCTTATTTTCTCACTAATAACCCCTATCTTCTGTGATGATCGAATGGTCGTAACATGGAAACTGGTTAATCATGTAAACTCAGTTGATTAAATGGATGCCCAATGAATATGAATCCTTGTATGGTCACCCCAGCTAACCAAACGGAAAGGTGGAACTAAATGAATGGAATTTTTTTCAAATTTGAAAACTCCCTTGCTCTGTTATGGTGATGTTTATGGTTTATTCTTGGGATGTGTTGTGGATGGGAATGAAATCCTATGTAGTTGTGAAAATGTTGGTTTGTGAACCTGAGGCCATGTGGGGTGGTATCTTGAGTCTTGGTTTGGTTCCCATACTTCGAGGGATCTCACAGATTCCTTTTGATTATGTGACTTTTCAAGATAACCAGGTGTGAAGGCTTAAATTGATGTTTGGCCATTTTCTTTTAATTGGATTGTGGTTATTCCAGTTAGTTTCCCAGTAGTGCAGAATTTAATTAAATGGAATCACTTGAAAGTGAAAATAAGAATGGGTTCATTGGGAAATTGTCTTCTGGGAATGGTTATTTTTTTGACATGGTTGTGGTTGGGGTGTTTTTTATAAATGAATAGTAAATAGGGTGTTTTTGATGGGATGGTTTGGAACCCCTAGTATGGGATGAGTTCTTGTTACCTATATGTATATTCTAGTCTTTATGTTTCTTATTTTCACCCCACCCATGTTGAGCACTTTGTGCCGAACACCCCCATTTCATGGGGGGATGTTTTTACAAACACTCCAACGAGTGGATAGTTATTTTCTCCTATTATGCTCCCTTTTGCGAGTAGCACAAGATCCTTAGGGCTAGGCTGTAATAACCTAAGATCCATTATAGCCCAAGAATCTTCGAGCAGGGTAGTTGTGGTCTTTGGACCAGGTGTGTGCATGCATATTGTTTCCCAAGTATCTTTGGGATGAGGCCCAGGTGTCTTCGGTTGTAGCGGTAGTTGTTGTGGCCCAGGTGTTTGTGGGTGAGATGTGTGGTAGTGATAGCCCATGTGTTTTTGGGTGGGATGTGTGGTTGTGTAGCCCAGGTGCTTGCAGGTGGGGGATGGTAGTGGGACTGTGGTGAGAATGGGGGGAGAGAATTGACGTGTAGGATGTCTTCAATAACCATTGGGAAAGTGGCGCTGGGTACCCAAATATCGATGTGCTATTACATTTACATTACATGAATTCTGTTATTTGGGGAGTGTTCCTTGTTGAGGTTTAGGTGGATATTTTTCGTTACTGGGTGTTTTGGTTATCTCCTTTTCTCAGAGGGCATTAGAATTCCTCCCTACTTGTGCATGAGAGCTTTTGGTTTTCCCCACTGAGTAAACCTATATACTCACCCTATGTATATAAACTGCTTTCAAGTTTCGAGGAGGACATTTGGGATCGTGCGGGACCGTACTAGCTCGGGCTTTGGCACAGTTACTGTCACTGTTTTTCTTTTATTTTGTACTTTCCTTTGTAGTTTTCCTTGTACTTTTGTAGCATTTACTTTTGAACATGCATATGGGAATGGCTTGCTTTTGGCTTTGCTTTTACCTCTAGTTTTGGTATTATTGGAATTTTTCTATCTTATTTCCCAATCCTACTAAATAAGAAGGGTAATGCCTTCCATCTTTTGTGTGATTCTATACCCTTGGTGCTAGTCTCCACTTCGGGACCTATTGAAGGTGGGTCTCAGGGGTTATTATCTCTCCTTCTACTTAAAGAAGGAAGCGTCTGGAAATCTATTGTCCCTTCTCTCATCTTAGAGAAGGCAGGTCGTGATAGAATGGTATCAGAGGGAGGTTTAGAGATAGTATGGAGTTCGGGGTTAGGCGTAGTGAGGATTTCATGGGATGGTAAGGAAACAGTTCTAGGAAATCTTGGTTTATGAAATATGCTACGGAAGACTGGCTAGGACATGGGATTTTAGGGCCCCTAATGATCTGATGCAAGGAATCTGGGCCTACCAAACGACCAAGTGATTCTACACTAATTGCAGGGTAGAGACCATAGGAATGATACATGCATCATAATGACTTGGGTTCTTGTGTGTTCTGGGTGTCCTGAGAATTTAAATATATAAAATGTTTAAGAAAAATTTAAAAGCAACCTTCTAGACTACTCGGGCTTAGGCATTCCTTGTTTACCTTGCATTTATGGCACCTGGATGACGACCATGAGTAGCGTGGGCGATTCAGGCCCAGGAGGTTGGATTGGATGATCGGTATAGGACTGATCGAGAGGAGGATGATGATCAGTGGTAGAGGACGCTTTGTGCCTTTTAGCGGCAGAACCTCGAGAAGTACGAGGGCAGCACCTAGGACATAGAGATAGAGAGTTGGCTAGAGGAGTTGGTGATATATTTCATCTTGATCTGGGCTCTGACAGAATATTGGGTTCTTCAGGATGTAAGCCAGATGCGGGGAGCGGCACACCAATGGTGGAATCTCTACCTTGGAGAGAATAGGGAGACTGAGGTTATGTGTACTGACTTCGAGAAGGAGTTATGGGCGGAATTACTCTCTTCCACGATGAAGGCAAAGAAGAGGAAGGAGTTTCTCTCCCTCTAGCAGGGGAGCATGTCGGTAAGGGAGTTGGGGATCAAGTTCAAGGATCTCATTTGCTTTGCTCTGGACCACTTTCTGGATGAGGATTCTTAGGTGAGACGTTCAGAGGAGGCACTCTAACCTTCTCTTCAATACTCTGTTACTACTTTAACCCTACCGAAATACATGGAGGTCCAGAAGAAGGCTGAAGTTATAGAAAGGACGCACACACTGGGAGGTGTACCAAGAGAGGGAAGCCAATTGGGATCGTCAAAGGGGAAGGCCTTCAGCATTAGGCCTCCTGCGTCAGGGCCTTCCAAGTTTCTACAGGTGGGGATTAGGCCCCAACAGTTCTATTTTGGGTCCCCCAATCCACGTCCCTTCCTTGCGGGCCCAGTAATGAGGTGCTTCATTTGTGGGAGCCGTGGGCACCTTTAGAATCAGTACCTTGACCGAGTTCAGTATAGTGGGGTTGGGCAGGTTCAGCACCCACCTCAGTAGTAGTAGCTTCCAGCTAGGCCATTTCAGTAGCAGCAGCAGTAGGGACATCGAAATCCCACTCCTCCGAGGGCAGATGTTATAGGAGGAGGCTGGCCATAGGGCACTTCTCAAGGACCTCGACTAGGTCATTGTCAGGGAGGTGGCCAACAGCAGAGGGGAAGAGGGTCTAGGCATGGGCAGTTGTACACCACAGAGGCATCAGTTTCAACAGGTCCATAAGTCGTTTGAGGTTCGATCAGCATTTTAGGTACTCTTTTCTATTCCTTGTTTGATACAGGAGCTTCACACTACTTTTTTGAAACCAGTGTGTCCTGTGCTCTATGTTTAGATGCTGAGAGACTTCCAAATCCCCTGGTGTTGACTATGCCAATTGGAGGTCAGACTGACTTGTTTTATGTTATCTGAGGATGTAGACTAATGATAGGGCCACACAGTCTAGCAGGGATCTTCTACTATAGCAGATATAGCCATATGTTGTCGTCCTAGGCATCGACTGGCTCTTTTATATGCATGTTGTTATCAACTGTTTCTAGAGAAGAGTCATGTTCTCCAATGAGGATAGCCTATGTGTGGATTTTATTGGCAAACAGAGTTACTTGGTGGGGAAATGGCATGTGTAACCTATTCTTTCTATATTGGATGAGATTCCAGCAGAATCAGTGGATGCTGAGATGACGGGTGTCCCGAGATTTGTTAGAGAGTTCCTGGACATTTTTTTCAAGGAGCTTTTTACTCTACCCCCTCATCATGATGTTGAGTTGGGGATAGACTTACAACCATATGGCCATCCGATTTCCATGGCTCCTTATCAGATGGCGCTTTCTGAGTTGTGGGAGTTTCAGATTCAAATTGACAAATTTATGAAGATGGGTTTTGTATGACCTAGCATGTCCCCATGGGGTGCCCTGGTCCTATTCACGAAGAAGGAAAATGGTGGTCTTAGGCTGTAAATAGATTATTGGACACTGAATCAGGTAATGGTGAAGAACTGTTACCCTCTCCCAAGGATAGAAGATCTCTTTGACCAACTAAGGGGAGAAGGTTGGTTCTCTAAGATCGATCTGCGGTCTGGGTATCACTAGTTAAGGGTGAAGGACAATGATATCCCAAAGACTACTTTTAGGTAAAGGTATGGGAACTATGAGTACATAGTCATGTCGTTCAGTGTTACTAACGCACCTATTGTGTTCATTGGGATCATGAACTCTGTTTTCTATGATTTTCTGGACCGTTTTGTCATTGTGTTCATCAAGGACATTTAATCTACTCTAGATTAGAGGAGGAGTATACTAATCACCTCAGGATGGTCTTGGAAATATTTCAACACCACCAGCTATGTGGGAAATTTTCCAAGTGTAAGTTCATAACACGAGAAGTGAATTTCCATAGACACGTGGTGTCTGAGCAAGGGGTAGCAGTTGATCCTTCAAAGGTTGAAGTGGTTGTTTCTTGGGAAGCGCCCAAGAAGATGATAGAGGTTCATAATTTCCTAGGTCTGGAAAGATATTATCGGAGGTTCATAACCAAATTCTCTCGAGTTGCATCTCCTTTGACGGCTTTGACTAGAAATGACTAGGCCTTCGTATGGAGTGAGCAGTTTCAGGAAACATTCAACTATCTATAGGAAAGGTTGGTCAGCACTCTAGTGCTCAGGTTTCTAGAGGAAGTGGTGTTTTATGGGGTATTTTTTGATTCTTATGGACTTGGCCTGGGGTGTTTGCTTGATGCAGCAGTGGGGTGATATCTTATGGTTCTAGGCAGTTATGTCCTCATGAGAAGAACTATGCCACCCATGACCTAGAGCTTACTGCAGTAGTGTTCGCATTGAAGTTGTGGTGGCATTAACTCATCCGGGAAAAATTTGTGGTCTTTATAGATCATAAGTGTTTGAAGCATATATTTACCCAGTGGGACCTGATCGTGTGACAACGAAGGTTGGTGGAGTTTCTTGAGGACTACAACTTCAAGATCTCTTACACTGGAGGTAAGAGGAATGTTTTGGCTAATTCCTTGAGCTGTAATTCACGAAGGGAAGCCGTTCAGAAATCTATGGATGCTTGGAAGGCAATGTAGGAGTTGGCTGCCCGACACATGGATATAAGAGAGGATGGTGGAATAGGTTGTCTGTTTTAGATGATATTGTAGTCCTCTCTACTGTAGAAGGTGGAGGAGTCTCAGTGGTGAGACTTAGAGAGTGAAGTGATACGCGATCAGGTTAACCAAGGAAATGATCTGGAAGGGTGGTCGGAGGATGGTCAGAATCTGATTCTTTTCTGAGGGAAGTTGTTTTTCCCAAAGATGATGCACGAGGGAGTTCTCTGTGAGTTCCATAACTCACTAGTAGTGGAACAACCTGTAGTTTCCAAGATGTACTGAGGCCTGAGGGAACAGTTTTGGTGGCTCGAAGGGAAATGGGTAGTGGCGGAGTTCATCGAAAGGTGCTTGGTGTGTCAGCAGGTGATGGCTAAACATCATGTTCCAAGAGGTTTGGTGTAGCCTTTAGATGTCCCCGAGTGGAAGTGGGATGACATCTCGATGGATTTTGTCACAAGACTACCCAGGATTCAAGGAGTTTGTGCTGTCATCTGGGTAGTGATAGACCTACTGATAAAATCAGATCACTTTCTGGAAATAAGGGAATCAAGTATGGTGGATGCCTTAGCATGAAGATACATGGATGAGGTGGTGCAGTTTCATGGAGTTCTGAGGTCGATAGACTTAGATAGGGTTGAACGGTTTACCTCATAAGGATAGAGGGGATTGTAGCATGCCTTTAGCACCCAGCTACGTCTTAGCATGATTTTCCACCCCCAGATAGATGGGAAGACAGAGCGAACCATCCACACATTGGAGGATATACTACAGGCATGTGTTTTAGACATTGGGAGATTGTGGGAATGACATTTGACCTTAGTAGAGTTTTCTGAAAATAATATCTATCACTCTACTATTGGCATCACACCGTTTGAATCATTGTACGAGAGGCCATGTCGCTCACCCGTGTGTTGGACAGAGGTTGGGAAGCATGTTTTCTTGGCCCGAAAGTGGGAAAGAGAACAACAGAGAAGGTTTAGCTTATACGGGAGAGGATAAAGGCATCCCAGGACTATCAAAAGTCATATACCGATCATAGGTAGAGGCCCTTTGAGTTTGAGGTTGGAGACCATGTGTTCTTGAATGTTTCCCATCAAAGTGTGAAGTGATGGTTTGACAAGGGGTGAATGCTCTCTCCTAGGTTGATCGGGCCTTTAGAAGTGTTGGGGTGAGTCAGAGTAGTGGAATATCAGTTAGATTTACCACCTCAGTTGGAAATGATCCATGACGTTTTCCACATCTCCCATCTTTGTCAGTATTTTCACGACGATTCACATGTCCATGATTGGGGAAAGCTGGATGTCGAGGACAACACGAAATTTGTAGAATGACCTGTGAGGATTGAGGATCCTAAGTAAAAATTGATACGTGGATGAACTATCACATTGGTTTAAGTGTTATGGATGCATGGTGGGCTCGAGGAGAGTATCGGGGAATGGAAGGCACATATGTGCGCCCAATACCGAGAGCTGTTTTGAGTTTTGTTCTATTTTTTTACTTGTTTGTGATGAAGTTTTTACCTTGTTAACTATGAAATGTGTTTTTTTCCTTTTTCTCTAAGTGTGTGTGAAGTGTCCTGACTATGTGATGGGGAAAACCTGATACCTAATCAAGACGCATTAGGGTTGACGCGGTTAAACCCATGTGGCCGAGTCAGTGCCACCCAAAGCGGATAGTATCTTGAAATGGAAGAAGGGACTCCATAACCCATATGACTGAATGGTATGAACTTTGAATGTTTGTGGGGTTACTTGAGGGAGATGTGTTCCCAGATGATTTTATGACCTTTGAATGTTTGCATGGTTACTTGGGGGAGATATATTCCCATAAGATGATGAGGTTTACTCCTGAGGGATATCTTTCGAGGCGGTTGTTCGGACCCCTATATTTTCTTCATGTCTAGTTTTAATTATCGAGGGCGAGAATACTTTGAGAGGTATCTGATGTAATGGGATAGACCCTCCTGGTCCAGTACTTTGCCAAAAACTCAGTTTCATGAAATGGTTCCACCGAAAGGGTGGGACTGGTCATGGTCTCACACTGAGACGGTGGCACCGGTCACAGTATCGCACTTAAATGGTGGCACCGTGACGGTGGCACCATCACGGTGACGGTGGCACTATGTGGGTGGCACCATGAGGGTGGCACCATGATGGTGGCACCGTGTGGGTGGCACCGTGATGGTGGCACCGTGTGGGTGGCACCGTGACAGTGGCCATGTGAGGGTGGCATCGTGATGGTGGTACCGTGTGGGTGGCACTTTGAGGGTGGCACTATGATAGTGGCACTGTGTGGGTGGCCCCGTGACTGTGTCCGACCCTTGTTTCTTTTTCCAGTTTCCGACTCCTTCTGCTCCCGCAACATATCTTTTGACGTAAAAATGATTTAAAACCCCCTTTCAAAGCCTTTTAAATCCTATAAATGATATATGGAATTCCCCAAGAGCTGAGAAACCCTTAACTTACCAAAATGTGTGGTTTTTGTTTTCCTTGATGTCATGCCCTTTCCCCATACTTTCCAGTTCCGCCCCTGTCGTGCATTTTCTTCTGATTAAAGGAAACCGCTTAACGCATAGTCGTTATGTCCACCTCTCCAATGGAAATTATTAAATAAAAATTTACTCCATCATGTGTAACAACCCATCCGTGTGGTGAAACCATGATCTGTCTTTAAATCTGTTCAAAATTCAATATCTCATAACTCCAGGATCTCACCCTTTTATCGCACATGAATATCTTCTTCTTCTTCTTCCTGGCTGGGTTCATTCTTCCCCTTAGTGTGTTTTGAGTTCCCCTTCCCGAGGATAGTGGTGAAAATGTACTGGAGCCTTCCTACTCACCCTTGGTGTCCCCGGAGTTTCTCCCCTGCAAGTCGGGCATCCCTAGTTCTTGGCACGTGGAGAAAAAAACTTTGATCCTTGATCAACCAAGTAGGGTTTTCATTCGTCTCTCTTTACTGAGTGTCATGAGGTGTGGGTATGCTATTGGTTCTATGGGGATGGATGAAACTAAACCTTAATGAAGATAATAAAAGTACTTTTAATGAATGAAGGGGAGTGTTTGATGATGATGTTGTGCTCTTTTATCATCCTTTATATTTTGTGGATTATACGAGCATACGTCCACTGAAAATCATGGTCGTTGGCGGTCCTTCTTTTCCCTCTAATGAACCCCTGTCTTCTGTGATGATTGAATGGATATAACATGGAAACTGGTTAATAACATAAAATTGGTTGATTAAATGGATTCCCAATGAATAAGAATCCTTGTTTGGTCACCACGGTTAACCAAATGGGAAGATGAAACCAAATGAATGGAATTTTTTTCAAATTTGAAAACTCCCTTGCTCTGTTTGGGTGATGTTTACGATTAATGCTTCGGAAGTGATGTGGATGGTGATGAGATCCTCTATTGTTGTGCAGTTGTTGGTTTGTGAACCTGAGGCCATGTGGGGCTGTATCTTGAGGCTTGTTTGGGTTCCAGTACTTTTACGGATGTCACATATCCCTTTTGTTGATGTTGACTTTACAAGAGAACCGGGTGTGAATGCTTAAATTGATGTTTGGGCGTTTTCCTTTCCTTGGATTGTGGTTATGCCTGTTAGTTTCCCATTAGTTCAGAATTTACTTAAATGGAATCACTTGAATGTGAAAACAAGAATGGGTTCAATGGGAAATTGTCTTCCGATAATCGTTCATTTTTTACATGGTTGTGGGTGTGGTGTTTTCTATGAGTGAATAGTATTGAGGGTGTTTGTGATTGGATAGTTTGGAACCCCTTGGATGGGATGAGTGCTTGTTACCTATATGTATATTCTAGTTTTTATGTTTCTTATTCACACCCCACCAATGTTGAGAACTTCATGTCGAACACCACCTTTTCATGGGGGGGGGTGTTTTCCCAACACTCTTATGAGTGGCTGGTTATTAGCTCCTTTTTTCTCCCTTTTATATGTAGCCCAAGATCCTTCAGGAAAGACTGTGATGGGCTAAGGTCTATTGTATCCCAATATTCTTCATGCAGGGTAGTTTTGGTGGTTGGCCCTGGTGTGTGCGGGTAGATTGTTTCCCAAGCATCTTCAGGATGATGCCCAGGTGTCTTCGGGCGTGGAGGTAATTATTGTGGCCTAGGTTTTTCTGGGTGGGATGTGTGGTAGTGATAGCCTAGGTGTTTTTGGTTAGGATGTGTGGTTGTGGTAGAACAGGTGTGTACAGGAAGGGGATAGCAGTGGGACTGTGGTGAGATTGGCGGGGGAGTTTTAACGCATAGGATGTCATCAATAACTAGTGGGAAAGTAGTGCAGGGTACCCAAATATCGATGTTCTATTACTTTTAATTTACCTAACTTGCATTATTAGTGGATTGTACCTTGGTGAGGATTGGGTGGATTGTTTTTTTACTAGGTGTTTTGGTTATCTCTTTTTCTCATGGGGCATTAGAATACCTCCCCACTTGTGCACGCAGGCTTTTGGTTTTCCCTACTAAGTATACCTATATACTCACCCTATGTTTATAAACTACTTTCAAGCTTCCAGGTGGACATCAAGAATCGTGTGGGACTATACTAGCTCAGACGTCGGGAAAGTTACTATCGCTATATTTCTTTTCATTAGTACTTTCCTTTGGATTTTTCCATGTACTTTTGTAGCATTTACTTTTGAACATGCATATGAGAATGGTTTTCTTTTGGATTTTCTTTTACCTATAGTTTTAGTGTTTTTGGTATTTTTCTATCTTATCTCCCAATCCAACTAAATAAAAAGGGCAATTTCTTCCATCTTTTGTGTGATTATATATCCTTGGTGCTAGTCTCTACTCCGGGACCGATTGAAAGCGAGTCTCAGGGTTCATTATCATTCCTTCTACTTGAAGAAGAAAGGGTCTGAACATCTGTTGTCCCTTCTCTCATCTTGGCAAAGGTGGGTCATGACATAACCCCCCCCCCCGCAAAATTATTGTTTCTAAAG